>JAQNDB010008371.1:0-10451 GCA_029204045.2 Tillandsia leiboldiana | reverse complement strand
TTTCGACTCGACTGTCATGATGGTCTACGTGAGGGGATTTGAACCACCGGCCTCTTGCTCCCAAGGCAAGCGCTCTGTTCCAGGCTGAGCTACCCGCAGATGTGAATGGTTCAGGAAATTGGACTCGAACCAAGAGCATCTGGCTCCAAAGGCCAGCGTTCTACCGTTGAACTATTCCTGAGTGTGGTTGAGAGAAGAGGACTCGAACCTCTAGCATCTGCTCCAGAGGGCAGCGTTCTACCATTGAACTATCTCTCAGTATGGCACATCGAAAGGGAGTCGAACCTCTAACCCTCGGATTTGGAATCCGATGCGCGCCGATGGAGCTATCGATGTATGCGAAGAACTTCGCAGCACACGGCCCCGGATAGGGAACAGTCTTCAGAGGACTGGCAATCGAGATGCGCTGGTGAGCAGGTTTCTCAACCATGTCTCCAGGACCGTGTGTGCGTTTGAATGGTGGACAGTTGAGGGTTTTCACCCCAGAGAAATCCTCATGACTTAGGGGTCATCCTTGCGCTTCCGAGTTCTCACCGCCCATGTGAAAAGGGGATCAGGCTGGTCTTTCACCCGCAATTGCGCGACAGCATGGCTTGGGGGAGTCGCAGCCCTTATGCCATGGCAGGCGTTCTGATCCGAAGTTTGGTGCCCAGGAAGGAATCGAACCTTCATCGCTTAGGAGTAGAGTGCCTTACGCGCGCCGCTTTCCCGAGCACATGAAAAATGATCGACACAGGTGCATGGGTTATGAGTCCACTGTCCTGGGGAGAACTTGGCTTGGCTCAGTGATTGAGGTCGCCGTACTGCATCGATCGAAAGTGGTTCTGGTCACAGACAGGGTCCGCGACTGATGAAATCGGTGCCCCATTTCTGAGAAACCCTGGCTTCGCGGAGAGCGGCTTTGCCGTACTATCTGAAACCAGTGGTGGAGAACAGGAGGACTCGAACTCCTCACCTCGAACATGCCATGCTCGCGCTCTACCAGATGAGCTAGTTCCCCAGACAACCTTTTTACTCCCAGACTTACTCGGGACCTTCTTGCGAAGGAGGTAAGATCGTGCCCTGCGTAGAAGTAACGTCGCGCGCCGACGACGGCTTTTTTGTATTCCGCTCCGATGGGCGGATTTGGTGGACCGAGAGGGACTTGAACCCCCAACCGTGACCTTGCAAAGGTCCTGCTCTTCCTTGGAGCTATCGGCCCAAAATGGCTGTGAGAACTGGAGTCGAACCAGTATAGCCGGAGTAACAATCCGGTGCCCTACCACATAGGCCATCCCACAATGCGAAAACTTTCTTGGTCCGCCTAGATGGGAATCGAACAATCGTCTCAACCTTATCAGGGTTGTGTTTCTGCCATTGAACTACAGTAGGGTGCTGGCGCGTCCGACGGGAGTTGAACCCGCTTGAATATCTCCGTGACAGGGAGGTGACCTAGCCGTTAGTCCTCGGACGCAAATGGAGCGTGCTCTACCGGCTCGCTTGGGGATGTTACTCCTTACGCTCGCACACTGAGCTACATCTTTCGATGGCTGGGATTGAACCAACGTACCGCTCTTGCGGTAAGTCCATGTCGGAATCGAACCGACGTTGTCTGGCTGAGAACCAGAATGCCTGCCACTGACAGAATGGAATGGGTACCCGTACGGGAGTCGAACCGTGAAGATATCTCCTTGAAAGGGAGGTAGCTTTTCCACCAGCCGAACGGTGCATGAAAGTCCCGGTTGTTACTCCGCGCCATGCGGCACCCGCCAGCATTGCTGCTGACGGACGATTGCTCTTGCGAGCCCGAGAAGTCGTTCTTGGTGGCTTGTGGTGGAGTCGGACCACCGTCTCGGTTTTTCAAACCAGCGCCCTGCCGTTGAGCGAACAAGCCAGATGGGGTAACCGACGGGACTCGAACCCGCAACCTCCGGAGTCACAGTCCAGCACTCTAGACCAGTTGAGCTACGGCTACCATGAAGGGTGGCCGGGAGAGTGCGTTCCCCGCTTGCGCCCCCTGCTCGGAGGACCGAAAAGAATCCGCGTGCCCGCCAGGGAATGACCACAGGCGTTCGGTCATGATCCAGCACGTGAATGAAATGGTTGCGGAGGTGAGACTCGAACTCACGTCTGTCCAGCTTATGAAACTGGTCTGTGGGCCCACCTCCAGTCACTCCGCAGAAAGAACCTCGACGAGTGGTGATCAGTCGTTTTTCCATGTAGACTAATCGAGCATTCGAGGTGTATGGTCATCGGGGAAAGGAATCGAACCTTCGTTTCCTCCATGTCACGGAGGTGTTCTGCCATTGAACCACACGATGATGTTGGACCGGGCGGGCACTGCCGAAGGTTTGCCCTCATGCAGGAGAGGTCGAAGAATCACTGCCCAGCGGAACTGGGCCGCCGGTATCAAGCATTGAGAGAGGCTTCCCCCTCTCGCGCTTCCACGACTATAGAGTTTTCAAAGAAGACTCAGAAACGAAGAACCCCAGAGGTTTTGGCCCTGGGTTCATGTGGCTTTCGGGTGTTACCCTGCTGCTACATGAACCCTGGTCCCGGAATGTGCTTGCTACCCTGATTGCGATCCATTCCACAAAACGCCTGCACGCCGACGACTCGTTCGGTCGCGACGGGTTGCCACGTGGTGGCTGCGGTCCTGATGGATGGTGTGGATCTCATGGCTTGCGTCGGCATGTGTAGCGAGGTTGAGTTCGGTTGCAAGAACAATCTGGATTGCGTGTCGTAGGTTCCTGGCCGTGATGGGCTTCCGAAGAAATCTGCCCATCACGGCCACAGCATTTGGCCACCCCGGGAGGAATCGAACCGCCCTTCCTCTCCACTTTCATCGTTCCGGCCCGGCCGAGCCTCGACGCCTACTAGCTTCAAGTGTACCCGAACTACTCACTGGGGGGTTTTGCAGCCCTTACGCTTTCCTCGGAAGCCTGGAGGGGTGATGTCAAACTGGTGCGATCTTGGCGATGCGTCCTGTGGTTCTCCGTTGGCCATCGTGAGCGCCTGATCGTAGTGTCGAAACACCGGTAAAAAACCCGGCGAATCCTGCATCCTTGTCTCCGACACCCACGGTCTACACCGTCGATCTTGAGTCGTGTATGCAGCGCGAAGATGACGAACTTCTCCTTCGGACCTGACTCGATTCTCTCCACCGGAGGGAACAAGTCAGCATTTGAACAGAGATCTCAGGCGTGCTTCGCTGCATGGGCTTGGAGTTCGATCTCGGATTTGAAGTCGGGCTCTTGTGATCCGGCGGCTTGATCAGCTTGCCGTCCTCGCGGAAGAATGCCCTGGGCGGAACTTCGCGAGGTTGTTGCGGTCGACGATCTCCAACAGCGGTTGATCTTCGAGACCAGCGGAGAGGGCAGTACCGGTGTTCACCACCGAGAGATCGGCGTAGCCGTCGGCGAGCGCCACGAGATCACCGGGACCTGAGATCTTGAAGGTCATGACGGCTTCATCCTTGCCATCTACCGTGCGGAGATCGGTGCCGACCTCGACACCAAGGACCTTCGTTGATCAGTTCCATCGCCCTCCTCGAAGATCAGCTCGCACGCAGGAGGCGTGTCTTCTCGTCTGGCATCGTCGGCGTGACGGGACAGTCCTGCTTGGCACGGAGCATGAAGGACATCACGCGCTGAGCGTGGGGTGTGAGGCGGGTCAGGGACATGGAGTTTCCTTGGGGATGGATGGCCAGTGGACGATGCCAGCGATGTGAGCCGGGTTTTCGTGCCGGTGTGGTCTACGACATGAAGGATGCGATGGTAAACAGGAGGCCACGAGCGTTCTGCTGCCGCCTGTGTTTCAGGATCGGCACTCATCCACGTAGCCTCGCGATGTGGATCTCGATCACGGCTTCTGCCAGATGGCTTGGCGGATGAAGTCAGGGAAGAGATCCTGGTTGCGGTTGTAGAAGTGCGTGAACGCATCGTCGAGAATGTAGGTCGATCCCCAGTCGGTATCTGAGCGCACGATGCGGCCGAAGGTCTGGATCAGATCCTTCGCTGTCTGCCATTCGTACCAGCCTGGGATGTTGTCCTTGCGATGACCGATGCCCTGATCGGTGAAGTTCGGGTAGGGCACCTTCACGATCGCCTGCCAGCGGGCGAGCTCGTCATTGAGTGACAGGCCGAGCATCGCCGACGGGCTGACCAGGATCAGCGGCTGATTGCTCTTGTGAAGACCTCCATCGCCTGCTCGCGGCATCTTGCCCGAGCCTTGAGGATGATCACCCGTTTCTTCATGCCAGCCGCTTCGAGCGCATCGGCCAACATGGTGGTGATCTTGTTGTGGTAGGTGTGGATGATGCCCTTCTGGTTGATGTGGTCGAAGCGCGGCTTGTTCTCCTGCCGCTGCTTGACCAGTTGGACCAGGGTGGCCATGACCTTCGGGGCGTCCGCCAAATGGGTCTTCTGACCCATGTTGCCGGCCCGCAGGTATAGATCATCCGATTCTGGACCGGGAAGCCGAGGGGGCGGTCACCTTGACGACCGGCTCTTCCTTGGGCAGGGAATGCGTACGAACGAACATCTCGGCGACCGGTCGTAGCACTGACGAAGAGGAGATGCTTCGCGTACGGGGCCAGGAGACGCCTCAGCATGCCCTGGCCTCCAGGGGCGAGACCTTCACCCGGTAGGTGCCCTCCTCATCCTCGGCGACCTCCCCGTAGAATGGGACGGCGTCGCTGTAGGCTTCGATCACGTGTTTGCACATGCGGACGACCTGCTCACAGGCGTCGGCGATGCGCTCAGCCTCCTCGGTCTTGTCCCCGTTGCCGAGCCACTTCATGCGCTCGTTGGCGATGCCAGCGATCTCGACCGCCCAGCGCATGCAGGAGCGAAGATTCATCTGGGGCTCATCAGGTTGATGGCGATGCCGAAGTCCATATCGGGACGCACACCGGGCCAGCGATTGTAGAACTCGTCCCTCGGCCACGAAGAACTGATCCATGCGAATGCGCTGCTGGATGGCCTTGAAGAGTGTCTTAGTTGACACCTGGAACCGAAGAACTTCATGGATCTCGGATTCGAGTTCCGAGCACTCGCGAAGACGATCACAGTCACGCTTGTTGACGCCGGCATGGTTCTCAGGTGCTTGAAGGCCGTCAGCCCCCAGGCGAGGGTCATCACGGTGTAGGGTTTGGACAGCGCCATGTCACGGTCACCGCGTACGGGCACGCCTTGCCGTTGGAGGTCTTGTCCGACCGCTTCTTGCCGCAGGGAACCTTGGCCTGCGAGCAGTTGAGCGACCACGGTCGCCCTGATCTCGGTGCAGTCGAAACGGGCGCGGCTCTTGTAGAACCCGATCTTCTCGAAGTGCGAGAAATCGCGTTCCCACTGGTCGACGAGGTCGTTGCGGCCGATCAGCAGGTAGGCCGACTCGAAGGCCGACACCACACCGATCTCCAGTGGCGAATTGCGAAGCCGGTGCCAGCCTCGAACAACACGTTGTTCTTCCTGCATCCGAACTGATGGATGACACCTCGTCGATGCTCTCAAGCTGGAATGGCCTGGGAGTGTCGAACGGGAAGCCGACCATGCGCCCCTTGGGCGTGGATGCATCGGCCCGCAGTTCACCGAACCCCTGGCCGAACCCGTAACGCCTTGGCGGCTTCAAGCACGTCATCCGTCGGCTTCCAACTTGGCTCGACTGTTGGCCGACCAGTGGATCGGTATCCTCGACGAACTCTTCGCCGAAGTCGGAGCACATGATCTCCTGGATGATCTCCTGAAAATCACCCACGTTGCTCATCCCTCGTCGATGTCCAGGAACCAGGGCGGCGGGAAGTCCGGGCAGACACTGGCGCATGGGCGCGATCGTCGGGGCCGAGGGTCCTGTTCGGTGAACGAGTAGCCACGCCCCCAGCACACCGCCGCCCGGGATCTTCTCCAGCAAGGAGGTCTGCAACCGGATGTAGGTCCTCCGCGGTCGCTGTCGTAGGTGGTGACGATGTCGGCGTAGATCACCGCCCACACCAGCTTGCGCAGGATCGAGTTGGCCTGCTGGGCATGGAGGGCCGATTGGGGACCGGTCCAGCCGTTGCCCATGGCGAGCGGACACCATCGACTCGTAGGGCTTGTCGTTGAAGACCTGATCGATCACCCGCTTCCGTCTTCGTCTTGCGTGAGCGGGGTGATGTTCAGCCGTTCACGGAGCTTGAGATTTGGAGGAAACGGGATGTTCTCCATCGCATCGGCGAGGAACTTGATCTTGAGCTTGGCTTCGGTGGAGAGTTCGAGAATGCGACCGATCGGGAATCGGCTCATGATCTCTTGTGGTGACATCGACAGCATGAATCCTCAAGGAGGGTGGACGAGTCGTGCGTGCTTGTGATATAGCGACAAAAGAGCCTAAGTCAACTATCGCCTATATCGACCAAGAGTGGCCAGGGTACCAAAGATGCAAAGCACGCAAAACACCGAGCAGATGAGACCGAGAACACTGCTGAATTGCAATATCCTCGGGAAAATCCCACCTAAAGCATAAAACATACAGGTCATGATGAAAAAATGGCGGACCAATGAAACATGCTGTCCCTCCAAATCGGGCCAGCGTTTAGCGACACTTCTGGGTATGTCAATTACCCTGATAGTAAGCAATCTGAGCAGTTGTCGGAACCAACAGGCGATCACCAGCCAGTGGACCAGCGAACGGATCGTCGATGCGGTTGTGCCGCATGAGGATCAACTTCAGATTCACATCACCCAGGAGATCGTTGGCCAGCAAGTCCCAACGGTACTGGTGACGCAGTGGAACGATGTACTGCGAGTCATCGGCACCACGAACGGGAACTGGCCAGCAGCGTCACCGTACCGATGGTGATGCCCCTTGCGGGTGAGGACCTTGAACTCCTCGTCCGTGGTGAAGCGGCTGTTGTTGCCGTAGGCTGGCATTACTTGATCCTGTTCCCCATGAGGCTCTTGGCCAGAGCGAGGTAGGTCTCACCCGAGGTCTGGGTCTGGATCTGACCGTCGGGGTCCTTGCCGCCGAAGACCGGCAGGTAGTAGTGCGCCGAGATGAGCGACATGGTGATCTTCACGACCTGACGCACGGCTGGGAAGCTCAGGTGCGACTTCATCGTCTTGTTGAGGTTCAGCGGCTCAGTGACGATGAGCGGCTTGTTCCTCATCCGGCTCGATCTTCACGGACTTGACGACGAACGGCGTCAGGAACGGGAAGAGGCTGTAGTGCCGCATGAAGACCACAGGGAACTGCGCAGGCGGTCTTGCTGGCGGCATCCGTGTTCTGATTCGGGTTCGACGCCACCACCGGGCTGCTCTTGAACGGATAGACCAGCGAGGTGGCGAGGTACATCGCACCCATGAATCTCCTCGACCGTCCACCAGCCCTTCTGGCGGTTGGTCAGAGGAGGATTCGAGTCATCAGCCGGCTCACCACCCTGCTCGACATCACCTGGGGCACTGTAGCCGCTGATCTCACCATCACCGATGCCGAAGGTGCCTACGGCATAGACGAACTCCACGTCGATCTCGATCGGCGAGGCACCCTTGTTGATCGCCAGGGTCGGCTCGGCCAGCGTGGCAACCGACTGGCTCGGCCAGTCCACGGACTTGTTCATGCCACCAGTAATGACGGGCATGGTCTGAGTCGGCCATACGACGACGTTGCCACCCTGGCCACCACCAGTGGATGCCGGAGGCGTCTGGTTGGTTCGCCACAGGTGCGGTGTTCGCATCCTTCTGTTGACCGACGTTGGTCTGCGCCGAGTTGATCTCAGCGGCCTTGGCCTGACTGGTGTCGCCTTGGCTGCTGGTGATCGCTGCTGGTTGCTGGTTCGAGTCGCTGAAACGACGTTGAGGGAGGAACGAGTCCTCACCTTGATGGTTCCGAACTTGGTGTTGCTGATTGTCACTGGCCGTCTTGAGCACGTCGTTCCAGTTGAACGTCGGTGCAGCCTTGTCGAGATAGAACACCATCATGAAGAAGAGCGCCAGTGGATCGGCAAGACCGCCACTGCCATCCTTGAAAAGTGCCTGAGGAGGGCACATCAGCGCCACCAGCGGCAGCCAACTGATTGTGCATCTCGATGCGACGCTGTGGGGTCGTGGATGTCGGCGACGTTCTTGTTGGCGGCTGGGAAGTTGTTGTTGGCGATGTTGGTCTTGGCGTCGGCGACGTTCTGATCGTCCTGCTGACGGAACTGCTCCTGCTCAGCAGCCGTCGGCGGCTTGCTGTTACGTGTGGCTCCCGTGCTCGGAGAATCCGAACGCGTCATGCCCGTCGCGTTGATCATCTCACGTGGCATCAGAAGGTTCCTCGATCATCTGAGAACAGTTCCTGCGGACGCCATGCTGGCGTACCACCGTTGTACTGTGCAACCTGAGTCGATCCAGGGTCCACCGTTGATGCGATCGATGCCGTCGCGGATGTCGGCCAGCAAGGTCTCGATGGTCTTCTGGTGCTCAGCAGTCTCGGTGGTGTGATCTTCGAGCGCCAGATCGGCACCGGTCTTGGCACTGATCTTGATCTCGTTCGAGATGTCGGACTTGATGCCTTCGAGCTTGGAGGTGGCGGCGGCGATCTTGTCGAAGTCGGACTGCACCGAAGCTGTCGGCCGCCATGTGCATCATGCCCATGAAGGCGGTGAGCGTGGCGGCGAAGTAGAGCAGTCCTTGTCCTTGCCACCGGCGAACAGCGAGCCCATGGCCGTCATGTCGGCGATCGGCTTGAGGATGTTGGTGGTTGCCATCGACGGTGAAGGACGACATCTCCTTCACGGCGGTGATGACGGACGTGATCGACTCTTGGATGGCCCTTGAGAGCCGAGTTGCCACCAGTGACCTTGGACGAGATGCTGGCGGTGACACACTGACGTTGTAGCTGGCCACGGCCTTGCCCAACTTCTCCAGGCCGCTGAAGTCGAGCCCTGAACAGGTTGCTGATCTTGTCGGCCGAGTCGGTGATGCCCTTCAGACCCTTGGCCGCGTTGAGCGAGCCCATGCCGAGTTGCCTGGGCGGCGGATGCGGCGACGCTTCCAGCGGACGTTCCCAGGAGCGCAGACCGGCCGAGACGAGCCAGCCGACCGGCGAAGCCCATGGCAGCGCGGCGGCGAACAGGGCGATCAGAGCCGTGCCAGGGCGATGAAGCCCGAGGCGGACCCACCCAGTCGACGTTGCCCATCGAGGAGAGCCGAATTCGACCAGGATCGTCGATGCCTGAGCCATCACCCAGACGCTTCCGGCGAAGATCAGGAAGGCGAGGCCAACGGCGATCAGAGCAGGTGCCAGAGGTGCCAGGAGGGCCGACATGCCAGCGAAGAACAGGAAAGGCCACCACCGACCATCAGCAAGCCGAGGCCAGCGTTGGCGAGGTCGACTTCGCCCGAGGACCTTGATGGCCTGGGCGAGCACGTAGACGGCACCAGCGAAGACCAACAGGGCCGCAGCGATACCCAGCATCGGCAGGACGGCCCTGGAGAGGCTGGTAGCCGCCTTGGCCGACGGCATCGGCGAGAGCTGGTGATCATGCCACCTGCGGCTCTTCCTACGCCCTTGCCCGGCCGTCTCCACGCTCTTCGGCCACGTAGTAGCGATGGCACGACCGAAGAAGCGAGCCTTGAGAAGCGATGGCTGTCAGGATGCCGGTGATCACCAGACTCCACGAGACGATGATGCCCACCCATCCATCGCCAGCATCCATCGCCTTGTTGATCCACTCGAACACCGTCGACAGGGCGCCGATGATCGGGTTGATGACCGGCATCAGACCCTTGGTCAGCTTATTGGTGAACTGCGACCAGCGGGTGCCGAGATCTTGTGCCAGTTTCACCGAAGCGCTTCATCACGATCGCCACTCTTGGCAGCGTCCTCGGCGACCTTGCTGAAGTCGATCTCTCCCAGGATCTCTGCCGAGGTGAAGTCGATGCTGAACGCTGCTCGGGCGATGGCCGGCATGTTGGCGCCCATGGCGGGCGGTGTCTCGTGCACCCTGCTGCATCGCAGCACGGAACGCTTCCATGTTGCCGGCCTGCCAATCCCTGCCTGCAATCTCGTAGAGATGACCGGCCATGCCCGGCATCTTTTGGGCGTGTCGCTCCACTTGTTGGGATCCATCACGCCCGGCATCAACTCGTCGAGTGCAGCACCACTGCCACCCATCTCGGTGAACTTCGCAGAGATCTGAGCCGTGAAGGTGGTTGATGGCCTTCTCGACTCGCCGAACTGCTTGCCGCTGCCGACGGCGTTGCGCATCGTCTTGCTGATGTCGGTCACCGACTCCAGCAGATCGTCCATGCGCTTGCCGGTGATACCAGTCACCTTGTCGAACGACTTTCAATCACGTCGTTGGCATCGACCGTACATCACCGAACTGGATCAGGCTGGTGGTGAGCTTTCGCGAAGGAACCGGCACTCGTATCGAACACCAATCGCCAGACGCTCTGCATCGACGACGGTCTGTCCGAGACCTTCCTTCAAACCGGTGCTGCCATAGAGATCCT
>JAQNDB010008364.1:0-5000 GCA_029204045.2 Tillandsia leiboldiana | reverse complement strand
GCCCCTAACCAGGGAGCTTGCTCGGTGCACCGAGCCATAGTGTGCCTCTCCTTTGCTTCTTCACAGGTTTGAAAATACTCCTAAAAAGGTAAATATCATGTGGCATCTTGTTTATTTATAAATGTTGGGTGTTTGAAGAAATTTTGCCATATTGTTGAAGAGAAGTGTGTGCTGGTTGAATAGATTTGCCATGTTGTGAGCTAAATTGTTGCTGCTTGTACTAATTGTCCCATGTTTTTAGAGAGAAATGTCTGCTGCTTGTACATTTGGTGTCATGTTGTTAGAGATAAATTTGTCATGCTTGAACTAATTTTGCCATTTTGTTAGAGACAAATGTGAGATGCTTGAAGTAATTGTGCCATGTTGTTAGAGAGAAATGTGAGCTGCTTGTACTAATTGTGCCATGTTGTTAGAGAAAAAATTTGTGATGCTGTACTAATTGTGTCATTGTTTAGATACAAATGTGTGATGCTTGAACTAATTGTGCCATGTTGTTAGAGACAAATGTGTGATGTTTGAACTAATTGTGCCATCTTGTTAGAGACAAATGTGATGCTTGAACTAATTGTGCATGTTGTTAGAGAAAAATTAGTGATGCTTGAACTAATTGTGCCATCTTGTTTAGATACAAATGTGTGATGCTTGAACTAATTGTGCCATGTTGTGGGAGATAAATTTGTGATGCTTGAACTTATTATGCCATTGTTAGAGACAAATGTGTGATGCTTTAACTAATGTGCCATGTTGTAGGAGATAAATTGTGATGCTTGAACTTATTATGCCATCTTGTTAGAGACAAATGTGTGATGCTTCAACTAATTGTGCCATCTTGTTGGAGATAAATTTGTGATGCTTGAACTTATTATGCCATCTTGTTAGAGACAATGTGTGATGCTTGAACTAATTGTGCCATGTTGTTTTAGAGAAATGTGTGCTGCTTGTACTAATTGTGCCATCTTGTTTGAGAGAACTGTGTGCTGGTTGAACTAATATTGTCATCTTATTGAGAGAAATTTGAGCTGGTTGATTTACTAGTGCCCTCTTGTTTGAGAGAAATGTGTGCTGGTTGAACTAATAGTGCCATCTTGGAGTGATAATGTGAGTTGGTGAACTAATATTGCCATCTTGTTTGAGATAAATGTGTGCTGGTTGCACTCATAATGTGTACTAATTGTGAAATGTTGGCATCTTCTGTGCTGAATGTGTGTATGCTTCCTATCCCCTGTTGCCCTCTTTTGTGATTTTTGTGTGTATGCGCTCAAGGAGCTTTTGTTTAAGATGTGATAAACATCGACGATGATGACGGTTGCCATACGTATCTGATGGATGGCATGGATTTACAATCCACTGCAGCCCATACCATTTGGCAATCATTTGAGTCAAATTTTTTTAATAAAACAATATGCTGTCGGCTGGTAGGCAGCATACACACAAACAGCATATAAGAAGACAACATGGGTTATAGGCAGCCTACACACAATCAGAGCATATTAGGCTAAGAGATGGCAATAGAAGTTCAACCATCACCCATTTTCTATCAAACAAGATGGCACTATTATTCAAGCAGCACACATTTATCTCTTACAATATGGCACAATTAGTTCAAGCAACACACATTTCTCTCAAACAATATGACATATCACTACAACCATCAGTCGGAAAAGTGGGTTTGTCGGATAATTGCTTAAAATATCGACGATGATGACGGTTGCCAGAAGTATCAGATGGATGGCATGGATTTATAATCCACTGCACCCCCCTACCCTTTGGCAATCAATTGAGTCAATTAAGTATTTAAATATACTAAGTTTTTGTAATGGTTCAAATTCCCCGGCAATACCCGTTCAATTAGATAGCTCCGAATATTTCACTACACATTTTTCATCTTGTATGATTGAGAGTGGTACTAGTAATTCACTTTAATTTGTACTTAACTTATTGTTATCTTTGTGCCAACCAAACACCTTATTCCAGATGCGTCCATTCAAGAAACAAACAAAGCATCAAGCAAGAAAAAGTGTGGCATTCGAAGGCATCCCTAATATCGTAGCTTCACAGGAGGGTAATTCTGGGCAGCCAGCCCAACCGCATACCGAACCCAGAATTGGTCTGAAATGATGGACTCAATTTTTTAGCTTTGCTCACTGAAGAGCATGCTTGGGGAACTTCGTTAATATTGTCATCTTGATTGTAAGAAATCTGTGCTAGTTGAACTAATATTGTCTTCTTGTTTGAGAGAAATGGGTTTTGGTTGAAATAATAGTGCCATCTTGTTTGAGAGAATGGGTTTTGGTTGAAATAATAGTGCCATCTTGTTTGAGAGAAATGGGTTTTTGGTTGATATAATAGTGCCATCTTGTTTGAGAGAAATGGGTTTTGGTTGATATAATTGTGCCATCTTGTTTGAGAGAATGGGTTTTGTTGAAATAATAGTGCCATCTTGATAGAGAGAAATGGATTTTGGTTGAAATAATTATGCCATCTTGTTTGAGAGAAATCGGTTTTGGTTGATAGAAATGTGCCATCTTGTTTGAGACAAATCGGTGGTGGTTGAACTTCTAATGCTATTTATTTAAGTAGAAATTTATTTGGTTTCATTCAATAAAATTTTCTATAATTTTTAACTTTTTAAAATATATAAAATTAAATTGTTAATTTTATATAAATTTTAAAAATGTAAGTAATATTTAAAAAAGAAATAAAATATTAATTCATTTAATATTTATTTATATTATAAAGAGTAAATTTGTAAATTAAAATATTTAATCCCTCAATTCTTCTTATTCCGCTATTCCCAACCAAACACAAATTTCTCTTATTCGTCTTATTCTTCTTATTCCTCTTAACTTACCAAACATAATTTTTCTTAACCCGGTATTACTTTTAAAACCGAACCAAACGCAAATTTACTCTAGTTCCGGCTTAAACCACAATTTATACCTATCCCCGGTATAACTAAAACCCTCTAAAACCCGAAACAAACGGAGCCTTAATGCATTGCCTGCTAAGAGATGCCGCCCCCTCCACCTCTCCCCTGGCCCACTCAACCCCGTCCTAAGACTGCTCCGCTTGGCCCCCTAGGGACGCCCGTACCCGCCCTCTTGGCTCCTACAGAGACGCCGTTTTGTCCTCCGCCCCTTTGAAGCCATCAACTCGACCCTCCTCTCACTCTATTCCTAGCACCTGCCTTCACTGCCGCCGAGGTCCCTCCGCAACCCTTCTCTTTCGGGGCGCTGTTTTAGGTGTTTCGAGAGGGGCCACTTTGCGGCTCGCTGCAGGGAGCTGAGGCGCTGTTTGCTCTGTATGCGTTTCGGCCACGCAGCCAAACACTGCTTCGCCCGGCCTCAGCCCCCGAGACGAGCTATGGAGAGCGGGCAAGTTGCGCGCTAAACCACTTTCTGCGACGGCCCTTCTGGACGGCGGTCAGCAAGCGTCGATTGTGCCGGCTCTCTCTGGACGTGTGGCGTTGGTGGAGCCTCTCGGCAGACATCCCCCTGGCTCTTTGGCCTCCCTGTCTCGGGGATTGGCTGCGAGGTTTGGGGGTACCGACGAGGATTACAAAGTGGCCTCCTACAGAGAAGGTTGTGCGGCAGTGTTCTTCCCCAACTGGGTGGCGAGGGAATCGGCTATCGCCCGCAGTCCTTTGCAGCTGGAGAACTTGAGCTTCGGTTTTCAAATGGGTGGAGTCCAGGGAGGAAGGGCGAGACCACATGCTGCATAAAGCCTGGATCAAGCTCATAATTGGCCCATTCTTTGCTGGAATTCGTCCGACGTTCGGGCAGCGGTCTCAAGCTTCGGAGCGCTCTGGGAGGTAGATGAGGATAGTGCGGCGCTGAGGGATGTGTCCTTCTTCCGTGTCCAAATCCGTTGTCGTCATTTCCACAACATTCCGGAGCTTCTACACCTTTTCTTGGAAGACCGGCGCTTCTCGGTGCGCGTCGAGATCGAGTCCTGGGAAACAGCCGACCCCATCCTGCTGGGGGAAGCTATAGACAAGCGATTGGGGCTGGACACGGCGGAGGCGCAAGAAGATTTCATCAGGAAGACGGGCTTTAATGCCATCCCTTCGGTTGGGACGACCTCCGGTGCCGGCGGCGGGGCAACGCCCAGAGCTTCTGTCGGAGAACGGGGGAAGAGCACCCGGTTACCCGTGGTCCGTGAAGCCCCTTTTTCAAACTACGACCCGCTGGATTTCCCCCCGCTCCCTCCGTACTCAGTGGGTTGCCAGGGCGCGACTGATTCTGTTGGTGGCCCCTCTGACCATGTGCCTCCACTTTGGGCCCCGCTGACCATTGCCTTCCACTTTGGCCCCGCGCCAGCGCCCCTGCTTGCCAATTGGGGCTGGCACCTCTGGAGTAGACATTGAGCGGCCCGCAGTCGGTTCTGGGCCTTTCCCTTGGCCCTACCGGCCCCGACTCTATCTCCTCGGACCCGCCCCTTCTTGTTGGGCCCCCACGATGGCATCTCCCTTGACTGCCCCTCTTCCCCCGACACCTCTGGCATGTCCCTGCTTCGGCCCAGTCAACTCCCATCCGGAGGGGTCGCTCTGCAGCTGTGAAGACACTACCCCAGCGACGAAGCCTGCGGCTTGCGCACTTATACAGGGGGAACACCCTTCCCTCCATTAAACTGCCCAGGTGCTGCGGTGCAAGAAGCTGGACGCGGTTGGTGGTTCGTCGACTCCGGATCCCAGACGCGTACCGCACCGCCTCCCGCCCCGCCCCGGTCCACGCATCGGCCAGCTCTGCCACGCATCATCCCCGGCCTTAGCACCGATCCTGGAGCATATGCTCGGTCCAGACCCCGCCTCTCCGCTGACAATGGAAGATGTGTCCCACATCAAAGCCGCCTGTGTATCGTGGAGGCCAGAGTGGCACCCCTCGCGCCCCGACTGCTAATTTTGTGTTGGCCTGCCCGGCTCCGGGCAGAAATGTGGGAGTTTAGTGCTGGTGTCCTTTGTGCTGTCGGGGTGATGGTTTTTTGTGGTTTTTTGGTCATTA
>JAQNDB010008363.1:0-10466 GCA_029204045.2 Tillandsia leiboldiana | reverse complement strand
GGAAGCGCGCGTTCGCGGTGGCGATCTACTGAAGGACGTCAAGGTGCGTGCGAACGTCGAGATCCCTCAGTGCCATTGGACCGGCACGCTGTTGATCTCGCCGTAGCGCGACGGTTCGTCGATCGCGCGCGATCGGACCGACGAAGCGCGCCGCCGCCCGATCGGATCTCCCGCCGATGCCGAGGGTGCTCGGCGCAAGAAATCGACCGACATGTGATCGACGGCCTCTGACAGCGAATCCTCACCCACAGCGATGGACGCGCCGCAAGCCACTGACTGGATCCGCCGCCACGCGGGCCTGATCCACAAGGTGGCGCTCGCCTACTGCCGCGACCGCGAACGACCGCGAGGACGTCGTGCAGGAGATGCGGTCCAGCTGTGGCGCTCGCACGAGCGCTACGACGACGCGCGCTTCGAGGAGTCGACGTGGGTCTACCGCATCGCGCTCAACGTCGCGATCTCGTTCCAAGCGTCGCGAGCGGCGCCATCGCGAAGGACGGCGCTCGATCGAGGAGCACGCGAGTCTCGATCGCCGCGACGCCGAGGTCGAGCCGAGCGGACGTGCAGCTCCTCCTGCGCTGCATCGACGACCTCGGCGCGCTCGAGAAGGCGCTCGTGCTGCTCGACCTCGACGGGCTCCACCACCGCGCGATCGCGGACGTGCTCGGGATCTCCGTGTCGAACGTCGGCACGAAGCTCGCGCGGATCAGAGAGCGGCTGCGCGTCGCGTTCGAAGACGCGCGCTCGGAACGGACATGAGGAACGACATGCAGCTCGACGACTTGAAGACGGCGTGGGCCGCGCACGGTGCGCGCTCGGTACGGAGCGTCGGCGATCGACGAGACGCGGCTCTCGAGAGAGGCGGCGCGCAGAGTGCGCTTCGCGCTCGTCCCGTACGCCGCGTGGGCGGCGATCGAGCTCGCGATCGGCGTCGCGCTCCTCGCGCTGACGACGCCCGTGCTCGTGAAGCACCTCGACGAGCCGCGGTACGTCGTCGCGGGGCGGCGCGCTGTGGCTGGTGACGTTCTGGACGACGGCGTCGTGCGCGTACCTCGCGGTGAGCGGCGCGCAGTTCGACTACGGCGCGCGGTGACGGCGATCCAGCGCGACGTCGAGCGCATGAAGTCTCGTAGATACCGCGCGTTGAAGTGGGGGGCGCTCTTCGGCGGCGTCCTCGTGTGGTTGCCGGCGCTGCTCGTGCTCTTCGAGGCTTCACGGGCGTCGATGCGCTCGCTCGCGTCCGATCTCGGCGTTCCTCGGGAAACCTCGTGTTCGGACTCGTCGTCGTGGTCGCAGGGCACCTTGGTCGAAGACGTACGTCGAGCGCGCGGACGCGCAGCCGTGGGCGCGCAAGGTCGTGGATGCGACGTCGGGACGTGGCTGCGGAGGGCCTCCGAACACCTCGACGACATCGCGCGCTTCGTGCGCGAGGACGGCGCGCGTGAGGGAAGCGCGAAGTAGGCGTCGCAGCGCGGCGCTACGCAGCTCGACCGTGCAGCTCGACCGTGCGGCTCGAGAACGCGTCTCGACCATGCGAGCGACGATCACCGTTCGACTGCCGCGCCTCGATCGCCGCGGTTCTCAGAGTCCGCGACTCGAGCGTCTTCTCTCGGCGGCCGCGTCTCCACGGTCGCGATCTGCCGCGACGAGCACCTCGACGCGCGGTCGGAGAAGCGCGGCTCGGTGTGGAGCACGTGCGCATCGACGAACGCCGCGGCGCGCGCGACCACTTCGCGTGCACGCATCCGCAAGCCAGAGGACCCGCCGACGCCCCGCGCCGCAGTAACCGAACGCTTCGATCCCGCGTTGTCGCGCGAGGTAGACCGCGCGCTCGACGTGGAAGCGCTGCGACACGACGACGATGCGGCGCTGGCCGAACACGAGGTCCGCGCGCGCGACGCTGGCGAGCGTGCGGAAACCGCGAAGTCGCAGTACACGCGCTCCTCCGGCACGCCGCGGCGACCAGCGCGGCCTTCATCGCCGTCGGCTCGTCGTAGTCGCGCGTCGGTTGTCGCCGCTGACGATCAACGCACGGACGCGGCCAGCGCGGTAGAGCTCGACCGCCGCGTCGATGCGCCGTGCGAAGTACGGTTGTCCGCGACCGTCCGCGAGACGCGGCGTGCAACCGAGCACGAGCGCGACGGGTGCTTCGGGCACGCGCTCGAGGGTCTTCGAAGAGCCTCCGAAGCCCGCGCGCCGACCCACGCATCGCCTGCGACGAGCGCCGTCGCTGCGCACGCCGCCACGAGAGCAAGAGCTTCACGACGCGCCGCTGCTGGGTGTTCCGCACGCGATCGCCGATAGCTCGCGCGGCGCATCGACGGAGGGACGTCGTTCGCCGTCCTCTCGAGCGCTCCAGCTCGCCGCGCTCGACGACGAAGCCTCTCGCTCGGCGCGCAGCTCGATGCAGCCGGCACCAAGGTGCTCGACGGTCAGCCTCGCCTGGGGCCAGTAGACCCAGACGTTGACGTCGACCAGCCGAGAACGCCCAGCCGAATCCACGCCGTCGACGTGTCGCCGCGCCGCAGACGCATCAGCCCAGCGTCATCGCACGGACATCAGCGGTACGACCCCGAGCAGGACGGTGGCCTTGACCGCGCTGTAGGTCGCCACGGACATGAACCGGTAGACGAACGCGCATTCGAAGACGGCCATGACGATCACCGCGAGCGAGCGTGCGTGCTCCGCCGTCCCGTGAGCGGTTGAGATGCACCGAAGATCATCAGGGTCGTGCATGCGACTCCGAACCACGCGCCGAGCAGCATGCCGCTCACCTGCAGTGCGAGCTCGACGGTCGGCCTGCCAACTGCCCTCGAGCCACAGCGTCGATTGGACGGAGTCCAGGAGGTCCGTTCGTGGACGCGTACAACGGCCGGTCGAGCGACAGCCCGAATCGAACGAAGTCGCCCCAGGTCCTGTATCCCGGATCCTGCCACCAGCTCGAGTTCAATCGACTGCTCCATTCGTCGACGACGAACGAGCCGTACTGGGAGAAGCGAGAGAGGTACCACCAGCCGCAGATCAAGAGCGCGCAAGCCATCGAGCAGGCAACGCGGTCCACTCGCCTGCCGATCGCGCTACGAACGATCGCTCGCCTCGTCCAGTGCAGGACGATCGCGACGACGACGATTACGGACGTCAGCTTCGCGAGCAGCGCCGCCCCCACGAGCACGCCGAGCACACGGCCCGGGCGCGCGACGGTGAGGTCCCCGCGCTTCGCTGTCGGCAGTACTCGCGACGACGGCGCGTCACCAGGAGCGCCGTCAGCGATTCGTTCCCGATGCAGTGCTGCATGTAAGAGGCAACGGAGCGCACGCTGCGAGGAGGAACGCGACGCAGCGATCGTCGTGACGGTCGGCGAAGACTCGACCGAGGAACCGCCAGACCAATTGCAGCCACGCGAGCGCGCACGCGTACAGGACCACGCAAGGTCAGCTGCGCATCGCCGCCCCAAGCGTCGCTCATCCGCAGCACGAGTCCTGAGAGGACGTAGTAGAGCGGCGCTTGGTGGAACTCGAAGCCGTCTTGTGCGAAGCGGCAGCGACAGATGCTCCGCGAAGTACCGGGTGTACTCGAGGTGGTGCTCGGCGTCGAAGCCGCCGTGGTCGATCACCGCTAGTCCGCGGGCTGCGACGACGGTCCACACGGCGAGGACCGTGAGATGCACGACACGAGCGAGCCGAGGCCCTGACCCCTGCGAGCGGCCTGCACGAGCACGCCGGCGAATGCCAGGCAGAGCGCGAGCGCAGCACGACGCTTGGCAGCACGTCGACACGCTCGGCGTGGCCTTCAGGAAAGCCGAGCTGCGGGAGTCGCTGCGAACCGCGCTCCCCGCCACTCGTGTCCGTCGGTCGAACGTCTCCCACGTCGCGTCGGTCGCGACCGGCGCTCCGCGCGCAGTCGAGACGAGCAGCGCCGGCGGTCCGTTCCAATGCGTGACGCCCGACGACGAGCTCGTGCGCACCGACGGCGAGGGATCCGAGATCGACTCGGATCGGGTCGCGCCACGACTGACCTTCCTCGCGCGTCGGCTCCTTCCCGCCCCGGTTCGCGCCATGCGCCGTCGAAGAGGATCCTCGCGACCGAGAATGCGCGGACCTCGAGGACTTGGGCGTCGTGCTCGACGACTTCGAACAGCGCCGGAAGAAACACCGTGCGGGCTCCTCCGGTTCAGCTGGAGCTGGAACGGCTCGTCGTGGACGATCCAGCAGGCCTCTCCTTCGGATCGGAGGAGAGCTCCGACCGAGCGCGCGTGCAGAAAGACGACGAGCACGCGCGCCAATGCGACGATCGAGTGCACTGGACGACGCGCTTGGCCAGAAGCGACATCGAACTTGCTCGAGTGGTGGCGCGACGAGGTCCGCATCGGTCACCGGTCTCGAGCACGCGCAGCAGACCTACGGGGCTCGAGCTCGCGCAACGGGCCGTTCGTGTTCCGTCGAACGGTCGCAGCGTCTCGGCGGAGCCGCTCGCAGCGACCACATCGCCGAGCAACGAAGAGGCCCGCGTGCACGGCCGTGCTCGCGGGCCTCGATCGAGAGCGTCGAGTCGATCGTCATCCGCTCACGGCGTCCACTGGATCGTCAGACCCTGCGACAGGTTGAACGTCGACGCGGTGCAGAACGACGCCGCGTTGCGTACCACAACACCTTTGGACGCTTGACCCTCGCCCGGCCCGCAGCATGCCCGCGCACCGAGATCAGCGGATCGCCTGGCACGCTCGCGACGAAGTCGACCATGCCGCCTCGCGACGCGCGTGCCGAGCGGATGACGCCGCTCGTGACGCACAACAAGCCGTCGCCGAACGGCGCGCCGTTGCCGCCGTTCTGTTGCGCGAGCCCTTGGAAGAAGAGCGCGCTCACGTCGGAGGCGGCCTTCGACGTGCAGCGTCAGCGAGTCGTTCGAGACGTCGGCAGGCCCGCGCCCGAGAGCTTGCCGCCCGTGCCGGTGCTGTTCGCCGCAGCCTTCGCCCGCCCGCCCGACTGGCCGGATCGCACGGGCACAGCACCGAGCCGGTGCCGTCGCCGAGCAGTACGCCGTGCGACACCGCCGCCCGCCCGAGCAGTTCGCGCCGCTCGTACTTGATGAAGATGACCCAGTCGCCCGAGCCGCCGAGCGTGCAAGAAGTCGTAGAACCCGGCGGCAGGCCGAGACGACCTTGATCTTGCTCTTGCCAGGCGAGCACCCGTTGCCGTCCTCGACCGTCGACGGCGCGCCCGGACCGACGACCGTCCTGGTCGTTCGTGTGAAGAAGCGGATGCCGACCGCAAAGGGCAGCGAGTTGATCGTCGCGACCGGAGCGGTCGCCGTGATGTCGACGCGTTGATGAAGCCGTCGGTCATCTGCGGCGCGAAGTACTGGTACGCCGGAGTCGCGCGCCCGTCGGGTTGCTCGTGTAGACGACGAGCGAGTCCTCGACCGTCGCCGGCGCGCCGCCGCCCTGCGAACCCCACGCGATGCCGATCTTCGTGATGACGATCGGGAAGTCGGCGGCGGGGATCGATCCCGCGGTGAACACCGTCAAGGCCTCTTCGTTTGGCGACGAAGCAAGGGCACGTGATCGTGCCGGCGCCGACGTAGTTCTGGACGGGACCGAGCTCGGTGCACTGCGCGCTCGCGATCGAAGCGAGCGTCAGCGGGGCCAGCGCGAGGACAGGGGGGCTCGAAGCATGAGGGCGACTCCTGGGTTGGGCCGGATCGAGAGCGACGGAAAGCGCGCGTCCGAGCCCTCTTCGAAGGCTAACCCGACCCCGATGGGCGTCAAGGCGGACGCTCGAGGCGTGAACGAGCTCGTGCTCGCGGCTACCTTCACCGCCCCGATGATCCGCGTCGAGAACGTCGTGCGCCGCTACGGCGCGCTCACCGCCGTCGACGCGTGTCCTTCGAGGTCGCGAAGGGCGAGATCGTCGGCTTCCTCGGCCCGAACGGCGCGGGCAAGTCGACGTGCTGCGGATGCTCGGACCTCGCTCCTGCCGACGTCGGGCGCGATCTCGATCGCGGGCGTCGACGTCGGTGCGCGATCCGCTCGGAGCGCGCGAGCGCATCGGCTACCTCGCCGAGCACAAGCGCTCTTCGAGTCGATGCGCGTCGCGCAGTTCTTCGCGTTCCTCGCGGAGGTGCGCGGGCTCGGGCGCGACCGCGCGCGCGAACGGACGCAATGGGTCGTCGAGCGTTTGTGCATGGCAGAGCGTGCTGTCGAAGCGCCTCCGCGAGTGCTCGAAGGGCTTCCGCCAGCGCATCGGCCTTGCCGCGCGCTGCTGCACCGATCCCGAGGTTCTTGCTGCTCGACGAGCCGACGCACGGGCCTCGATCCGCTGCAGGTGATCGCGTTCCGCGACTTCCTCCACGAGATCCGCAAGGGCCGCGCGATCCTCTTCTCGAGAGCCACTCCTCGCGGAGGTCGCGACGATCAGTGACCGCTTGATCGCGATCCAGAGCGGCAAGCTCGTGCTCGACGAGCGCGTCGACGCGGTTGCGCACGCGCGCGAAGGCCGCGGGGACCGACCTGGAGGCGCTCGTGATCGGCGCGGTGCGCGAATCGGGAGCTTCGGTTAGCTTCGGAGGTCGCGCGTGAGACGTGCGCAGCCCGATGGACACAGCGATCGAGACGACCACTGCTGCGGCGCCCGCGGAGCCGGCGAGGCTCGCGACCTATCGTCCGCAGCCGAGCCGCAGAGCCTCGTGCGCACGTCGCCGTCGGAGCGACCCGAGAGCGCGCGCGGCGCGTGCGAAGCGCTTGCTCGAAGCCCGCTGACGCACGGATTCGCACCCGACGCATCGAAACGACGCCCGCAAGCGACGGCACCGTTCAGCGCTCGCTCGCCGTCGCTTTGCGAGCCGGCGAGCCCGCGCCTCGCTCGCGACGCACGGCCGCGCTCGAAACCTGCACTGGTGGGCCTCCGATGAAGCACCGCTCCTTCGATCGACCCGCGCGGAGCTTCACGCGCGGCATCCGCGCCGTCGCTGCGCGCGAGCTCTCGTCCGCGTTCGACTCGGGCGTCGCGCTCGTCGCTCTCCGCGCTTTCGCTCGTCGCGTTGACCTCGCTCTTCATGAACGAGTTCTTCCTGGCGCGCAAGCTCGACCTCGCGCCGCTGTTCGAGCTCGTGCCGCTCGCCCTCGTGCTGCTCGCGCCGGCGCTGTCGATGCGCACGTGGTCGGAGGACCTGCAGCTCGCGCACGTTCGAGCTGTGGACGACGCTGCCGCTCTCGAACGCGCAGCTCGTGCTCGGCAAGTACGTCTCGACGCTCGCGCTCCTCGCCTTGTTCCTCGCGGGCACGCTGCCCTGCCTCGTGTTGCTCTTCGTGCTCGGCTCGCCCGACTTCGGCCGCATCGCCGCCGGCTACTTCGGCGCGTTCCTGCTCGGCGGCACGTTGCTGGCGCTTGGCCAGTTCCTGAGCAGCTTGACGTCCGACCAGGTGACGGCGTTCGTCGGGCACCGCGTTCGCGAGCTTTCGTGTTGCTGGCGCTCGGCTCGCCGCGCGTCGTCGCCGTGCTCGACGGCTTCGCGCCCGCGCTCGGGCCGGGGTCGTGGCTCGCGTCGAGCGTCTCGGCGCTCCCGCGCTTCGAGTCGTTCGTGCGCCGGGCGAGATCGCGCTCGCGGGCCTCGTCTACTTCGCCGGGCTCGCCGCGGCGTTTCCTCTACCTGAACACGCGCGCGCTCGAGGCGAACCGCACGTGAAGCGCTCGACGCTGCTGCTCCAAGCGGCGCTGATCGCGGTCTGCGCGTGCCTCGCGAGCACGCTGTTTCGACCGCGCCGGCGCGCGGGTCGAGGCGTCGCGAGCTCCGCTGACGCGCGTGTCCGAGCCGTTGCGTGCGCGCTTGCGCTCGACCGCGCAGGACTCGAGCTCGTGTGTACGCGAGCAAGCGCGCGTCGTGGACCGGCGATCTGCGCGCCGCGGCGCCCGCGGCTCGAGGCGTTCCTCGCGGACGCGCCTCGATCGGCCCGCGCGTGCACGCGAGTGCCTTCGAGGTCACCGACGCGCCCGAGCAGCGCCGCTGGCTCGCGACCGCGGGCGTCGTGCCGCGGCGCGCGCGACGCGTCGGGGCGAAGGCTGGCGCGAGGTCGAGATCGTCTCGACTTGCGCGTGCGCTCGGCGCGCGCGGCGCGGCGCTCGTGCGATCGAGACCGCGCCGACCTCGAAGGCCTCTCGCAGCGCGTGCTCGCGAGCGTCGACGAGCTCGAGCACGCGAACCGTCCCGCGTTCGTGCTGTCCCGCGCCGCCGGGAGCACGCAAGTTGCGCACGCTGCTCGAGTCGCTCGGCACCGTCGCCGACGTCGACTTTCGCGACGACGCGCGCATCCCCGACTGCGATCTCTTCCTGTGGCTCGATCCGCGCACGGCCGGCCGCGCCAGCTCGAGGCGTTGCGCGCGCACCTCGCTCGCGGCGGCAGCGCTCTCGTCGCCGGCGGCGCCTGGCGCGCGATGTCCGAGCCCGGAACCGGCGGTCGAGCGCACGGAGCTGCCGATCGACGGCTTGTGGCAGGCGTTTCGTCTGCGCGCGCGCGCCGGGCCCGTGCTCGACGCGCGCGGCGCCGCGACGGGGAACGTGCGCGCGCCGGCGACGAGCCACGACTTCCGCTCGTTCGCGTCGCAACCGAACGGCTCGCTCGAGTCGCCGCGCCGACGACGTTCGAGCCCGACGCGCTGCGGCTCGACGAGCTCGGGCTCGACGCGACGAGCCTCGCGGCGACCTCCGACCGCGCGTTCGAGCTCGCAGCGAGCCCGCGGCGTACACGACGTTCGAGCTGATGCCTTCGCGGGAGACGCACTCTCGGCCGGCAGGCGCTGCTCGTGGCGCTCGCGCCCGCTCGGGCCGCGGCGGGACGCTCGCGCGACGCCTCGAGCTCGCTCTTCCTCGACGGCGACTTCGCGCTCGAGGGCACCGTGCACGCCGAGCTCGTGCGCGTGCTCGCCGCACGCTGCATCGCCCGAGCGACGCGGCCTCGCGCCGCGCGGGGCTTGCCGCGGAGCCCGCTCGCGCGCGAGCTCGACCGCTCGGAACGCTGGACGCTCGCGCGCTCGTCGTGCTGCTCTGCCCGTACTCCTCGCCTCGCGCGCTGCGGGATCCGCGGGACGTCTCTCGCGCGGTTCGCGCGGCCGCCGGCGCTCGTCACGGCGTCGATGAGTCGTCCTCGGCGCGCTCTCGAGCCTCCTGCCGCTCGCGTGCGACGCGACGCGCGACGAGCGCAACACGCTCTTGCCGCGCGCACTCGACGTCGCGCGCGCCGCCGCGAGCGAGCCCGTGACGATCGACGTCGCGTTCAGCGGCGGCGCGGACCTTCCTCCGGAGCTGCGCGGCGTCGCGTCGCGAGCACGAGCGCTCGTGCGCGAGATCGCGCGGCGCGTCGAGCGCATCGAGGTGCGCGACCTCGACGTCGAGAGTGCACGCGAGCGAGCTCGAGCGCCTCGGCGCACGCCGGTGCGCGCCGCTTCCGAGGACGACGAGGAGCCGTCGTGCGGCGCGCGTACGCGCACCTCGTGCTCGCGCGCGGCGAGCGACGCGAAGTCCTCGTGTGCGCGGACCGCCGCGCGGCGGAGAACCTCGAGTTCCGGCTCGCGTCCGCGTTCGAGCGGCTCGCCGTTGCGCCGCGCGCACGCGTGTCGCTCTACGCCGACGCTCCGCGCCTCACTCCGGCCGAAGCGTTGATCGCGTACGAGCGCAAAGGGCTCTTCGCGCCCACCGAAGGCGACGTGTACGCGCGAGCACGCGGCTGGCTCGAAGCGCACGAGCTCGACGTCGTGCCGCTCGACGCCGCGAAGCCCGCGATCGATCGCGGCTCGCTCGCATTGCTCTGCAGCGCGGCGCGACGCGATCCCGCTCGTGCGCGAGCTCGCGCGGCACGTCGAAGCCGGCGCAAGGCCGTCGTGTGCCGCAGTGTACGAGCCGCGATCGCGCCAGCGCCGCGCGAGCGATGGCGGCGCGCCTGTGGCCGAGCCGCAGTTCCCCGACGTCGTCGCTTCTGGTTCCGCGACTCGCGTGCAGCTCGACGGCGCGCTCGTGCTCGACGCGGCGTCGGGCTCGCTCGAGCTCGTCGGCACGCGCGAGACCAGGACGGCCGCGAGCGCTCGGGTGCGCACCGTGTGCGAGCCGTTGATCGTGCGCAACGAGCACCGCGGGCATCGCCGACGACCCGCTCGTGCGCGGACTCGGCGACCTCGTGTGGCCGAGCCCGTAGCCGCAGCGTGCTCGACCGCGCGCGGCTCGCGGCGCTCGGCTTGAGCGCGCGGCCGCTCGTGTGGACGAGCTCGCGCGCGTGGACGCATCCGTGGAGGGCGGCGAGATCCCCGACGACGTCGTGCGCGTCGATCCGGAGCGCGCGGGCGAGCGTGAGTTGCTCGCGGTCGCGCTCGACGGCACTTCCCTGGCGCGAGCGTCGATCCGGGAGCTCGCCAAGACGACGTCGTCGAGCGCCGGCGGTGCCGCGGGCGGTCGAGCGAGTCGAGGACTCGAGCACGTCGAAA
>JAQNDB010008361.1:0-10471 GCA_029204045.2 Tillandsia leiboldiana | reverse complement strand
TAGGAATCTTTGGGGGGTTTCCCCCTCCAACAGTACTAGATGTAGTTTGTACCGCCTGTTTCCTTCAGGACTGAGTTTGGAAGTTGATTTGAGGCGTGGGCCGATGGCCGTAATGGCTATGGCTGATGGTAGAAATTATTATATTGTTATGCATCGCATTGTGGAGAACTTGCCAGTGCTGAGTCGACACAAGCATTAGCTGCCGCAGCAAGCGATGGCACCGCATGTGACAAGTGTCCTTTACAGCAGACTCAGTGTAGTAAGATTAGTGACAAAGACCCTCAATAGCACATGTGTTGTACACGACACCTGGTCTCCACGCAGCTGTTGCCCCTACCTCCTATCATCCTGTGAGACTGCATAGCTCATCATGTTGCCAACGTGCCGGCATGCTTCACAGCCCATGTATTGCCACCTGGGCGCAGACAAGTGCAGACAGCCGCAGCATATTGGTGATGATTGCAGCAGTCAGGGTCCGTTACTGGCGTCTGTGTAGCGTTTGCAACCATAGCCTGATCTGTCCAGCATGTGTGTTGTCGGCATAAGGGACACACCAGCACAGTACATGCACGTGAACGGCCAGCTCAAAGCATCTGTGCCCTGTTGCCGTTGCTCAGAGCCCCTTGAGCATATGGCTGGGCACACACATCGAGAATTGTGTGCGCCAGGCCCAAAGAGCATGCAGTTGCAGTGGTTTCATCTGGTGTCATGTTTACTGTCACCTGATAAAACCGCGTCTTCAATCGCTGCCGATGTAGTAGCTTGGGCTCGAATCGTGTTTGACAGTCTGTCAGCAGGAGTGATGTCAGCCTTGGTGGCGCCCAGCAGGCCGGCCCCAGGGTCGAGGACGGCCGCTGTGTTCGCGGTCAACCAGCATCAAACACCTGGGTGACGTGAGGAAAAACAACAGAACTGTGGTGGTGGTGATGGTGGCAGCAATTTTGTTGCAAAAACAACAAAGGGCTAATACACTTGCAGTGCTTGTACGTAGAATGACACTTGTGCAGGATGCCTCACTGCAAAGTCTCTGCTTGACGGCAGGGCCTTTGGTGGCAGTGCTTAGCAACCGTGACGTGGCTATGTATTAGGTATACATAACGCAGTTGGTGCATACTGAACGCCTGGCGTACCTCTTGGTCCGGCTGTGCAGCAGCATACGCCATCTGCGAACCACATGGCCAGCCCATCTTGTGGCGTGGGTCGCCACCGGCTTCAACAGCCTCGTTGTGCCTGCTGTGTCGTGGCACCGGCACGCAGGGTGTTCGGCCCAACGGTTGGCCGGGTTCAGCGCAGCAGCATGGAACCCGCCAGTACACGGCCTGCAGGCACGTTGCACAACTTCGAATGAAGATCCCATTGGGAAGCCATTGTCCAGATGCACGCCAAAGACACAGCTTCACGCGGGACTGGTGTCGACATGTACAGCAAGATGTCTCTTTGCCGAGATGCACCACCTGGCTTGCATTCGTGCGAGATATGCATTTGAAAAGCTGGTCTTGATGCAAGGTACGCTTTGTGGCTGCATGAGGCCCTCAATACAGACACGGCATGCTGTCGGAGCGGGTGACCAGCTTCCGGGATCTGGTATCTACCCGTGTGGCGCTTGGTTGCACGTTCTGATACGATACATGCTATAGGATATGGATGCTGTGCTTCCAAAAGCTCTGACGTCCGGTACACTGGCGTAATCGCTGCGTCTGCTAAACAGACACGTGTAGTCTGTGTTTATGCTTACCACTAGCGATACCAGGCGCGCAGCCCGGTACACCAGAGCGATATTATCAGGAGGTGCGTGTAGTATGGGCTTTCATGAGCTTGTCCCGTATGATGGTGCTTTCGGAGGTATGGTTGCGCGATCGTTTGCGTCAGGGAACTACCAACTTTCGTTTGCTATTGTAAATTCTTTGATGACAATTACCGGTGATGATAATGATGATGATGATTTTTTGGTTCGAACCGCTGAATGCCAATCACAGAACCCTGCAGCCCTCGACCAACGATTGCAGTGGCCTTCGAGCACAAGGAAGACGCACTCGTCAAGCAGCAATGGAGCTCAAAGTGACCTGGCAGTCCCTGCTTATGATGCTGTCCAGGCTGCAGCAGGCTAACCTTGCCAGCGGTCCAAACCGCGCGGTTGCCGTCTTTTGTCAACTGCTGTCAGTTGAATGAACACTAAGCAAACCGGCAGCCAGAGCTGCCCCCGCGACTTGGGGACAACTGACAGGAAGCGGAGCAGCACCGGGTAAGTTGTGCTTGGTTTGGTATACGTACAGGCGGCTAGCCAGGCTGTGGGTACACCACGCAACTGTCGATGTCTCCCGATTATAATCGCCCGAAGACACGGCAATCACACAATGAGGGTGCTACAGTCTTCGTTTCTCTTCTTCACACGCCACCGATCGCGATCAAAGGGGCATAGACGGTAGCAGATCTGCAGAGCGGGTGACTCTCAGTGGGTTACCGTGCAGACAGAAGGGGCATGGGCGACTATTCAGCGGGTCAGCCACGTGCGCGGGCAGCAAAGATAACAAGGTGTGAACACAAGCAACAATACGCAGTTCCGCAAGGTTGCAAGTGGAACAATAAACAATCTGCAGACACGTCAATAACTTCTACACTTTGTTACATGATGCACCGGCAGCTAGCAACTGCTGCGCACAAATCTACAGCACAGCCAACACAGTGGACCACAATTTGTGTGCAGTAGTAAGTTTGGGTGGTTTACCAACCCAAAATATGATGAGATCCATAGCGACGTGTCATGTCCGGCAAGCTTCTTTCTCCTAGCAGGTCAGTGACAAAGGGTTTACACACTGGGCATGCCTGGCGCAGAAGGTACCACCCAGCGTGTCCATTAATCTTGCGGTCGTCCCGAAATGATTATGCTGCGCTGCAGGATCTATCTGGATTATGCTTGGAATGTCCTACCGTCATGATGCACACAACTCATGTTTGAAGTTCTAAAACCCCAAGGGGTACAGAGGCAACGCCGGCATCATGGAATTCCAAGATGGGCCTGGCAGCAAGGGGTACTATAATAAGACCTAATAAGACTGATTAGGTCTATTTATAGTACCCCTTGCTGGCAGCTATGGCAGGATATGGCTGTGCCTTTTGGAAGGATCATGACGCACGCTCGCAGACTACAGGCCTAGGTGATCACCAAGACGCAAACCACCCATATGAACTATTCCCAACAGACGCTGCCGCTGCTACGCCCATCTGACCTGCTGACACTGCCGCTGCTACCACAGGACAAGGGATCATGTCCAATTTGTTTCATTTACACCACTTGCACCTGCTGTCGTAGATGGAATCAGGTAGAACATCAACATCCATTTGATCACTGCCTTCACTGTGCAGCTGCTGTTGCTGCTGCTCTTGTTCGCCACCAACAATGCACCTTGATCCTGCTGCTTGCTGCTCTGCTGCTCTTGTTTCGACACCAACAATGCACCCTTGATCCTCCTGCTGCTCAACAGCCATGCTACCTTGCAACCCGAACCCCACACCCGTCCGCACAACCTCCATTTCCTGTTGCTGCTGCTGCTGCTGCTGAAACTTCTGTGGGCTCTTCATGCTCATACGTTGTTACTAGATTATATGTGCCTGCTCGCTTCATAGCTTGTACTGCTTGAGGCTTCTGGACAATTTCACTGCCATTTGCTTCAGTTCTTCAGTAGTGATGCGTGTTGTTGACAATCCTCAGGTTTTGCAAGGCCCATGCTTGTTGTTGAAGCAGGGCCGTAGAGCACCATCACAGCAGCGTCTTTGGCACGTACAGCCTGGACACACACATGACAGCAATGGCACGGACCAGCGCGTTGGAAACGGCAGTAAGTGTGGTCCTCAACCAGCTAACATAAGGTAATTGTCGTGATACAAGGGCATCAAAGCCGCTGATGGCATCTACAAGTGCAAGGCTCAGATAACAAGTGAAATAACAATGTACACAGCGTGATCAACGGACCTGCAGTGTGATCAACAACCTGGTCATCACTGCATTTGTACTTCTGCATTACCCAGGCAGTGTCTCAGAGTGTGGTGGCACTACAATGCTGTGTGCCGCGTGTGATTGCGTTTGCAAGCAAGTCCTGATCACAGACCTGGGAACAGACATCAAAGGTCTGCAAAACACAGCTGTAGTGGCCAACAGCCAGAGTCAGGATTCTAGCGCCGTATACTCATGCTTCGAGTGTCTTATACAGTCCAATGTAGAGATACTTGAATGGTGGTTAACCAATGAACGCCTCGTACCGCCCTTGTGAGCACGCACACCAACGACACCAGTAGCACCAGTGGCAGCAGCAGCAGCAGCGTTGGCAGACGAGGCCAGAGTGGTGGCTCTCATACTTGGTAAAGGACAACTGCGAGGATAAACTGTGAGAGAAGCTTCTGCGTCTCCTTCCTCTTGAAAGCTGCTGCTGCTGCCATCATAGCTGCCAGTGCTTGATCTACATCTGCTGAGCCCTCCGTGCTACTGTGGTGCTGCTGCTGGTGCTGGGTAATGCTGCATGCCTGCATCACACTGCTGCTGCTGTTGCTTGCTGGAGCTGGAACAGTCCAGCAGATCCTGCAAGCAATGAGCAGTAGTAGTGCTGCCACCGCCACTGCTGCTGGCACCGCTCAGCTGCTGCTGCCAAGGTTCCTACGCTTGAGTGCTGCGGCTGCAGCTGCTGCAAATAGATCATCCATGTCCCCAGAACCCCCATCGGCAGCAGTGCTGCCGGCATCACTGATCCCTCCCGCTGATCTTGCGGGCAGCCAACGCCAGCAGCAGCTGCGGCGGAATCTTCACACATGGCGCCGCTGCTGCTGCTAGCATCCTCGCACCCTCAGGTTCAAGGCTCTGCAGATTGGTGATCCAGCATCACTATCTCTGCTGCTGTGCCTCCTACTATTCAGATCAAGCTGCTGAGATGCTTCTGCCAAAAGCTGCTGCTGCTGGAGTATCAGCATGTCGGTCCCATACTGCCCATAGCCGCTAACGCTGCTGGCTTATTTGCCACGCTTTCCTGCCATGATCTGCACCATCATCTGATGTATGGAGTTGAGGTCTATGCTGAACTGATGCTTGAGCAATTTGTGGTCCGTAGATCGCGAGTATGGCCGTGGCTTCAAATGGTACTGCCTGCTGCAGCGTTGCTGCCCGACCAACGTAGAGAATCTTGAAGGGCGGGGTGGCCAGGACACTTCAAACACACTGGCAGGACAGTAGAAGACACAGAAGTATTGTTTGATAGAACCATAAACATAAGTGATGCTGTTGCAGTTGCGGTTGATATGAGCGTGTACTGTGTTGTGAGCGGGGAAGTTTCTGTGTGTCAGCAACCTCCTCAACATGTGCTCATGCAGTGGTTGCAGAAGATAGCTGTCACGCCTGGACAGTACGGCTGGGCACCAGAGTCACTTGACTCAGAACAACAGAGTCTCAGTGTGCTGCAGCACAGATAGAGCTCAGCACGGTTAAACCCAAGGCATATGTATGTAGGCAATTGTGGTGGTGGATATCCTTGCACCTGGTTACCCAACTTGTAATCTGCAAGGATATTCACCACACACAATTGCCTACAGACCAAAAGTGTCTGATTCTGATCCAGGATGTGTTGTTTGCTCAAATGATTCTGGACCACCTTCGCTCACAGTCTTGCCCAATGACCAGCAGAAGCAAGTGAAAGCGCAGGATAGCCAGAGAGTGTTACGCATGCAAGCTACACAGGCATTTGCTTACTTGCCAAGCAAATGTACATGAGGGTCGATCTGAGTGTCAATAGGGCACAGTGAGTCTTCATGATTAGTAGGCGGCTGACTAGTCACCCTGTCAGCTCACCTTATGCTCCCTGATGCCAGTTGTGCCCGTAGGGTTGGCAGTAGCACGTGCATGGTAGTGCTGCAATGATGCAGCAGCAGCAGCAACAGCAGAGCACTGCCCGAAGGACATGACTCCATCTTGATATGACTGCTAGTGCTGCTACCTCCTGTGCTGGCAGCTGCTGCTGCCAGAGCTATGTGGTGGCGACAGATGCACGCATCCTAGGTGCTTGATAAATCCTGCTGGAGCCCTCCTGCTGCTGCCGCAAACGTCCAGGTCTACTTGCTGGCTTGGCGCATCTGTTGTCTGTTGTGCCGCTGTTAAGTGTCCTGGGTCTATTGTTGCGCAGCTGCCGCAGGTGCCTGCACAGTCGCCTGCGAACCGAGCTGGGTCTCGGGCGGTGCCACGAGCCCTCGCTTTTCACTTGTAGCGGAACCAAGTGCTGCAAGCCCGGTAACCGCCGCTACGTTTCTCCTGTTGTAACTGTTCCGGTGTGATGTCCTGTCCTGCGGGTGGCCACAAACCGTTTGTTTACCATCACTGCGCGCGCTGCTGGCTTTTCCGCATCTGTTGCCGTACTGCTGCGATCTGCTTTGCGTATAGCTTTCGATTGGTTGAGCGTGGGCACCAGGCGGGGCCCGTGAACTGCGAGCACCCGCTAAGTCTCGAGCATGTTTGGCGCTGGCCAGGTCATCATACTGCATAGCAGAAAGGACCAGCGCAGCGGCAAACCGTTTATCTGCTAGCCTTCGGTCTGTTAGCTATGCTGATTTCGGCACTGAGGCAAGCAAGACCCAGCTCGGTGCAACTCGTCCCTGACAGCCAACACTTACAGTTACAGTTTGAAAGTTGCTCCGGCCAGAAGCACTTGGTCCCCACAGCCAACAGCACCGACGAATTCACGTCAAATGTCAAGCACAGCAGCGAAACTGTCAGCAGTATAAGATGCAATCTTGGGCCTATGATCGTCAGGGTACCCTATGCACACCCCCACGCACCCATCAGCACCCCATTTACCTGGCCCACATACAGATACTTGAGTCCTTGAGCACACAGGAATACCTGCCATCTTCCCTGCCCACGAGGCTGAGGTTGGCAACTGCCGGTCATCTCACTGCTGCGCTTGAAGGAAGGAGGCGCAGCAGCATCTCCCCCGACTGTTCCTGCGGACCCAGCTGCCGCTGCTCCTGCAGCTCCTCCTGCTGCTACTGCTTCTGCTGCCTCTAGGACCGTGAGCACCACCAGCGACTGCATCTGCAGATGGCGTGCCCTCCTGTCACGGCTGCCGGCAGATGGTAGTCCTGCACTGCCATGGACTTCTTGCTGGTGCGGTTCGCCTGAGGCTTGCGTGATCTGGCCACAGCACGCCCATTCACATCTAGGCCCCCAAGACAACCTGACCCTTGGACAGACAGTGCTGCCATGCCGTTGGCTGTGTCGTACTGGCATAGGTTGCGTCCTGTGGTGGTGCTGTTTGCTGAGTGGACTTCATGGCTGTTGCTGCTGGACTGAGGCTGCCTGGCACGGCTGCCTCCCTGCCGCCTGCCCCGCTACCGGGCTGACATGTCCGCCATCTGTTGACAATGCTGCCGCTGCGTCTATAAGCAGCATAAGGTCACAAATGGATCCTCCTGCTGGTTGGGTGGAGTTGTTGGACTGTCACCGCGTACGCTGCTGCTGTAAGGTCTGCCTCATCTGCTGATTCAACCAGCACAGCTGGCTTGCGCCCTTTCGCGAGCACTTCTGCGCAATGGCTGCAGGGATGCTTGGGATGTGCCTGAGATGTAACCACAGGCTGGACTCTCTGCCGGTCAGTGGCCTCTCCATGAATGACTACTTGCTGTGCGCTGCCTGATGTGCTGAACTTAGCTGTTTAAAACTATGGGTAGGTGTGCCTGTCGTTGGCTGCGCTGTAGGTTGAGCTCCAGCGTCAGTTTTCGCACTCGCCGAAGCACCTGAAGGTTGGCTGGGCCTCTTCTGCTGCGAGGATATATTACCGCTGCAGCCTGCATCGAATCGGCAACAAACCGAGCCTGAAGATCGGTGCTGAGCCGAGACGCGTTAACTCGCGACGCTTTCCCTTGTCCATCTGGCCAGACTGTCCTTCAGGTCCTGAACAGGAGTGGTCAGCAAGGAGCGTACGGATGCTGACAGGGACTGTACAAACGAATTCATCGTAAGCTCTCCAACCCGCTGTCGATGTTGCTGCGCTGCAGAGTGCAGCAAGCGCCAAGAAACTGCAACCAACAGGCTTGCCTCGTGAAGACGATAGTAGCTGCCTTGAAAGTCCTCTGTTGAAACATACAACAAACCTTGGGAACTAGCTGTCGGCGAGCAGCATCAGATTCCAGCCGGTACAGGGTCTACTGACAGAAACTCCCTCGTTTCTGCCCGTCGTTTCGTTCCCAATGATCTGGAGCACCTCAAAACCGCTTGCGCTGTACCAAGAATCTCATCTGTTCACTGCACGGGTGCTTGCGCCTGTTTGTTCTTTACACTGTGTAATGATGGCCCTCCAGAGCACTGAAGCGCGATCCAGCCGATTGGAAGACTGACGCTTTGAATGAGCAAAATCTTGCACGGATTCACGAGTATTGCTAGCTTTTGCTGACACAAATCGCCACACCGTGCACAACGTACGGCGGACCCCAATGGTACCAAGAAGACTGCTGTACTTCAGCCAGCCTGACCTTCACAGCAGCCCAGAACCGAGTCCCGCAGCAGGATTGATGCTCTTGCGGGTAGTTTGCCAGGAACAATGAAGACAAGTTGCCTATAGGGATTAACAACGTCAAAATGAATGAATGGTGACTACATTGTTTTCATGAAGACGGCCCCCAGGCCTGGGCAAGTTGCCTGGGCTTGCAAGCCCCATATGTTCCATGTAAGCTGCGTGCAATTTCGGCAACAGTATGAGGCCTGAGTGTTTCATACTATGATAGACGTTGAGGCCAATCTCCTGCTTGCGTGGAGCTGCCGTAGGATGCAAGCCTATCTGGAGTATTACTGCGCTCTGATCCCATCTGCCGCCCAAGTGTGCACCACCGCGCCAAACTTCGACGCACCTAACCGTCAGGCTCTAGGTCAGTTGCTTAATATTCAAAAGGGTGGTCGGGTCGCCCTCGTGACTTTACTACACTCGTATTGACCAGGAATATGGGGTTACACAGCCGCTGGCTCGACATTTGCAAGAATGGGATTACCAGTTCCTGCAACACATGGCACAGATACTATCTGTTCCATATGTCGTAAGCCGGAAGGTACAACTTCCTGGCTATGAACATCACAACAGTTTGTGGCATGCATCGTGGCTCTGCCAGACACAACAAAATTCAATGCAGGCGAACCTAAGTATGTAAAAGCACAGTATACTTGCAGGCCTGCGCTGCGACTGGTTGGACTCTGGTTTCCGGGCGTGTTCAGCAGCACATCACCATTGCATCAGTGGAGCAAAGGTTGCACTGCAGCATGCAATGTCAATGGCCCTGCGTACACTTAAGTACAAGGGGAGGGGCGCCACTTGATGCTGGCTCGATGTAGTCTGTGGATGGTGTGTTCCTGATGAGGCATGCTGTGATCTGCCACATCAGCAATGCTTTTCACAACAGTTGTGCAGGCATGCAAGCGTCATGGCTAGCCTGAATAATAGTGACAGCCTGCAAACACAAAGTGCAGGGACTGCAAATCGGAGTCCAGGTGTGATGGTTGCTGGGAGATGTTGAACTTGAAATATACTGCATCTTTGCCTGCATTCTTGGCTATGGCTACCGACTTGGTATGTCCTCTTGTACAAGCAGCCAGCACTAAAGCACTGTCCTCTTGTATCATACACTGATTGTGGAACAGAAATGCACATGCAATCAGGAATTGCAGCGATGAATGGAACGCTTCAAGCAGTTGCCATATAGGGTTGCCACTCTAGGTCCTATGGCAGACAGAAAGCTCTAGAAACATGAGTTCATGTGTCACTCCCCACAGCTACAAATGTAACGTGGGCCCAGCCGGCGGACGAGAATAAAATTTCCACCACCCCGGGCCACGACCCTCAATGCAATCACGTGAACAACGGGCGAGCAGCCTTGAACATCAAGTGTCTCTTTATTTACACCAAATAGAGACACATGATATGTGGTGTAGCAAGACTTCTGGCACTCTTCGACTTGCAGCTCCTTTTAGTCAGTCGACAGATGTTCTGTCGACCAGAGCCAGTTTTTGGGGACCCCGCAGACTCGCCTTCACGAAAAAGACTCCTGGAGAAATTGCTACTGATGCCGCGTGGGCCACGTGCACTAGTGCTTCAGTATACTCAGCCAGCTGGCCACTGGCGCCTGCGCAGGCAGCGTCACACGTGCGACCCATAAGCAGCTCCCTGCTGCTGGCAGCCTGCATGCAAGAGGGACAGAGCCAATGCAGATAGATGCGCGGCAAGCTGCAGTGCTGGGCATAAATGGGGGAAGGGGTCGTCACCCAGGGTTGGTCCACTCATGCAACGTACAACTGTGGGTGGCGACCCCCATGCATGGCACTGCCAGTGCTGGCAGCTGAGCTCTTGCAGTGCATCTACTACAAGAGTCTTTTCTTCTTGTAGTAGAGTCTTGTCTGCATTGACTCCATTACTTTTATTATATAGAGCAGCAGGAAGCTGCTTGCACACATCAG
>JAQNDB010008359.1:0-10486 GCA_029204045.2 Tillandsia leiboldiana | reverse complement strand
AATAGCCGTCATTTTCAATATCATCTTATACGGCCTAAGATCCACATATAGAGAAGAAAGGAAATCATTAGAGAATACTCTATGTTTCTCATCTATATTGATTAGTTTGATTCTAGGTTTTCATACTCACATCTTGAGTTGAATCAAACTAATGAATACTTAGATGGTATTCCGATCTATCTTTGATCTAAGTATTCGGCGGATCATCACCACCCAAAAACAACGATTTCCCAAAAATCGGCGCGTGGATTCGCGTGTCCTTGTGGATTCAAGGTTCAACCGCTCTCGTGGATTCGGAGCGAGGAACGTTCGTGGATTCGAAGGGTGCTATTGGGTGAAACCGTGGATTCGGTCGGACGTCGTGGACTCGACGTTGGACGCCGTGGATTCGGCGTTGGCGCAGATCGTGGATTCGAGAAGCGTTGCGGAGCGAGCGGAGAAGATCAACTAGGAGCGTATGGAAAAGGTTGAGTCGTGTCTGAGTACGGTAAATCACCTTGTACGTGTTTTAATTCTAGTGGATTTCTGCCGTGTTATCGGTCCCGTGGTTTTTTACTCCGGTTTGGAGTTTTCCACGTAAAAATCTTGCGTGTTTTTATTTTTCGCATGGGTTTTTATTCGCAACGATTTTTGAGTGTTTATGTTTACACCTATTCACCCCCTCTAGGTGTTTTTTCCCTATTTAGATCCATATTAATATAACCCAACAAGTGGTATCAGAGAGGGGAATAGGGTTGTAAACAATGGTTGAAGGTGGAAACATCAATCGACCCCTTTCTTTGATGGAACAAATTATGCGTACTGGAAAGTACGGATGAAAGCCTTTTTAATTTCCATCGACGAAAGGGTGTGGCAATCAATTGAATTAGGATGGTCTAATCCAACTGAATTATTTCTGATGTTCGCACCTTAAAACCTAGGTCGAAATGGACCAAGGAAGAGTTAGATTCATCTTCTTACAATGGCAAGGGAATTAATGCTATTTTTAATGCCTATTCTCAAACTGAATTCTCTCGCGTCTCGGCATGTGAGACTGCGAAAGAAATCTGGGATGTTCTTCAGGTTACACATGAGGGAACTAACTCGTGAAGATTCAGAAACTGCAAATGCTTACGAGCAAGTTTGACTCTATTTTAATGGCAGAAAATGAATCTTTCACGGACTACTATACACGATTGCAAGACATCGTAAACTCATGTGCTAACTGGGAGAGAAGATTCCAGATTTAAGGTTGTAAGAAAGATCTTAAGAACTCTTCCTGAACGATTTCGCCCAAAGGTTACTGCCATTGAAACTATTAAACACCCGGACGAAATACGTGTAGAAGAATTAGTTGGTTCATTACAAAAATATGAAATGACATTACTACTAACAATTCTTCTGGAAAAGCATCTCACTTCTAAGTCTTCAGGTTGCGTTGAAAACAACTAAGGAAGAAGACGCGGATACCTCCTCCTCAGACGATCGAGAACCTTTCTATGGAGGACTTTGAGAAGCAGCTCGCTCTCTTGACAAGGAAGTTTCGCCGCAACTTTCGAAGGGGTAATTCAAGCAATCTCCATCCTTCGGAAAGTCGAAGAAAGCAAGGGGGTACTTCAAGTTACAAGTCAAGAAAGCAAGAGAACTTCTCAAAGGATAGAAAAGTTCAGAGGGACAACTACAATGCTTCAAATGTCGAGGCTACGGCCATTGCAACGGAGTGTCCCAACAAGTATCCGGCGAAAAGAAGAAGGCGATGCAAGTCGTCACTTGGGATGACAACTCAACGTCAAATGAGTCGTCTTCAAGTGATGAAGAAAAGAGCTCCACGGCATTCCACGCGTCCACATCTTCACCCTTCATGTGCTTAATGGCAAGTACATCCGAGTCATTGTCAACTCCACTGTTGAAAAGAATGCAACGGACAATGAATCGGATGATTCGAAGGTGAAGATTTTTAGCCTACCACAGACTTTTGAGGGATTCAAAGAAAGTGGCTAAGCAAAACAAGGGTTGAGAGGGAGATTGCATGATCTCGAAGAAGAAGTAAAAGGGCAACTTCTCTCTCAAACGCTCTTGAAGTGGAAAGGAAAAATTGATAAAAGCAAATGTTTCCCTTCAAGAGTCCAATGAGCAACTCGAGAAGAACATATAAAATGGTGGAACAAGCGATCACTTCTTGAAGCTCTACGGCGAGGCTCGACAGGAAAACCTGGAAATGACAGAGACCATTTTCCAACTCAAGGATGACTTACAGCGATTTTCTTCAGGAAGGAGTAAGTTGGATAAACTTCTTGGTCTTGGTCAAACAAACAAGTTCGGCCTCGGATACAATCGAACTGAAGACATTTTAGTTCGGTTGGGACAGTCTTTGTGCCTCAGTCGGTATCTCCTCCTCCGACACCGGAATTCAAGACAAACAACGACAACAAACTACTTCATCCTCTTCGGGATCGTCAAGCACAAAGGTATGTTTTCGTTGTAATTTTGCAGGGCACATGAAAGAAATTGCAAGATTGGAGCTCAAAGATCAAATCAACCACATCTTGCAACTGCTACCAATAAGTTCACTCCCCGGAATTCAAAGAAGGATTTTCAAAAGAAAAGAACATTGGTAGTACTCAAACAAGACGATGACAAAAGAAAAAGATCAATCATACAAGACGTCTTCATCAAGGAAAATTTCTCAACCATTGCCAACATACTCCAAAACTCAAAAGGTTTGGGTATGCAAAGGTGAAATCCTCCTTGTCTTTAATCGTTCTACGATTAAATGTTGTGTAGTTTATGTAGACTATTTTTTCTTTCTTTTGGCCAACCCGTCAACCATCTTTGGGAGGTAAATGGTATATTTTCTTATTGGTTGATGATTTCTCTCGGTATTCTTGGGTAGCATTTTTAAAAGAGAAAGCTGATACTTTGATTCTTTTCACGAGATTTGCCATCGTATTATGATTGAAAAGAATGAAAAGATCATTCGTGTTAGAAGTGATAGAGGTGGAGAATTCATAAATTCAAAATTCATTGATTTTTGCACTTCAAATGGCATTAAACATGAATTCTCGGCACCCTATACACCTCAACAGAATGGTGTTGTCGAGCGCAAAAAACAGGGTGTTCAAGAGATGGCGCGTGTGATGCTTCATAGCCGGAATTTACCGCTACATTTTTGGGCTGAAGCTGTGAACACTGCTGTCTATGTTATTATCGAGTTATTTGCGCCCGGGAACGTTAAATACACCATATGAACTATGGTTGGTAGAAAACCAACATCAAATATTTTCGCATCTTCGGGAGTCGGTGTTACATTTTACGTGACCGTGAAAATCTTGGAAAGTTGACTCTCGAAGTGACGAAGGGATTTTCTTGGGGTATTCTACGAATAGTAGAGCATATCGAGTATTTAACTTGAATCTAAGACGATCGTAGAATCTATAAATGTTAAAGTAGATGAAGCTTTTCACTTTGCATCTGAAAAATCTACCCTCGATATCTCTCTAGATGATGATTCTCCTGCCTATGCATCTTCTCATAATAATACTTCCAATATTAATGATGCATCTAATGGTTCTTCAAGTTTATCTGATGTGCAGGAATCATCTCATGTACCTCCGAGTACTCCGTTACAACAAACGTTACGAATCTCCAAGGATCATCCGGAATCGAACATCATTGGAGATCCACAAGAAGGAGTTAGAACTCGGAGGCAGTTGGTTTGTGGATTCGCTTGCTACGTATCTTTAATCGAACCAAAGAATATAGATGAAGCTCTTCAGGATGACTACTGGATTAAAGCAATGCAGGAAGAGCTCCATCAATTTGAGCGAAACAAAGTCTGGGAATTAACGAAGCCTCCAAAGCAACATAATGTGATAGGTACCAAATGGATTTTCAAGAACAAGAAAAATGAGGATGGTACTATCATCAGGAACAAGGCACGATTAGTTGCTCAAGGCTACTCTCAAGTAGAAGGTATAGACTTTGATGAAACTTTCGCCCCTGTAGCTAGACTCGAGTCCATTCGTATACTGTTTGCTATTGCTTGTCATTTTAAAATCAAATTATTTCAAATGGACGTTAAGAGCGCATTTCTAAATGGGTTTTTAAATGAGGAAGTTTATGTGGCTCAACCGAAAGGTTTTGTAGACCATAAACAACCTAACCATGTTTTTCGTTTGAAAAAGGCTCTTTACGGTCTGAAACAAGCACCGCGAGCATGGTACGAAAGGTTAACAAAGCACCTTTTGGAGAAGGGCTATACTCGAGGGGGAGCTGACAGGACTCTCTTTGTGAAGCATTATCAAAACAATTTCATTGTAGCACAAATCTATGTCGATGACATTGTATTTGGCGCAACAAGAGATAATGATGCTTCTAAATTCGCGGAGACCATGGAAAGCGAATTTGAGATGTCCATGATGGGCGAATTGACTTATTTTCTTGGATTGCAAATTAACACAAATGATGAAGGTATTCACTTGAGTCAATCCAAGTATGCAATGGAGTTGGTCAAAAAGTTTGATCTAGAAAATTCGAAAGATTTTCCGACTCCAATGGGAACTAGCCACAAGGGACTTGGAAGTGAATCACATAGTGAGATGTAGACGAGAAACTGTATCGAAGTATGATTGGAAGTCTACTTTACCTCACGGCTAGTCGCCCGGATATATCCTTTAGTGTTGGGATTTGCGCGAGATATCAATCAGCACCAAAGGAGGTTCACCTGAAAGCGGTGAAAAGGATCATCCGGTACATCAAAGGATCAATTAATTTCGGAATTTGGTATCCTATGGGAACAAGTTTGGATATTGTTGGATACTCAGATGCCGATTGGGCAGGATCAGTGGATGATCGGAAAAGCACGAGTGGTGCATGCTTCTATCTTGGCCATTGCCTTGTTGCATGGCACAGTAAAAAGCAGAATTGCATAGCACTCTCGACTGCCGAAGCGGAATACATTTCAGCGGGTAGTTGTTCAACCCAACTCATTTGGATGAAAAGTGTGTTGAGCGACTTCCGGATTTCAGCAACTTCGGTAACAATTCTTTGTGACAACACTAGTGCAATTAACATTTCTAAAAACCCTGTGTTGCACTCTAGAACAAAACATATTGAACTTAGATATCATTTTCTTAGAGAGCTAGTTGAATCAAATACTCTTCAACTTTCATATATTTCAACTGAGGATCAATTAGCTGACATTTTAACAAAACCTTTGGATCAAAAACGTTTTATTCATTTGCGAAAAGCAATTGGAATGCTTTCCTTGAAATAAACTTCTTTTTGAAACTTTTGCTTAGGTTAGGTTTTGTTTTGTGTTTTTGTTCTTTATCTATGTTTATACATAGTACATTAATTGAGCATGTGTATTATTGACTTTACTTGCATCCTTTCATATAATTAGAAATTTATTATGCTTTGGATATCATAATAATTCAGTTGATGCAATGATCATTTATTTAATTAAATCATTTTTAATTGATCAAAGTCAATTTCTCTCTCAATGATCTCTTGGTATAGTTTTTATCTTATTTGACTATTTAGTCGAGTATGAAATCGAGATCAATTTTGGTTGAATACTTTATATCTTAAATAATTGATAGCCAATTGAGGGGGAGTCAAAGAAAAGTAAAATGCTCAAAAGATGTGGAAAGAGTTACATCCCAATGAGGAGTGTGAAAACTACCACCACATGGAGGAAAGAGCTACCACCTCGGTCGTCCGAGTACTGTGTGCAGCTACCACATGTATACCAAGCATGGTTGTTAATTTTGATTAAGTAAAATGCATGTTGAAATACTTGACTCTGTCAAATTTCAAGGTTGGTATAAGGTGGGATTTTAAAGAAAGATGCTCAAAGAGCCACTCTCTTCAACAGATTGTCTAGATACATTATATATTTATTTGGGATTTCAAACATCTATTGATCTTGGTATTTCATTTTCTTTACCAATTGATGATTTGATAAACGCATTACTCATAAGATCATGATAGAGTGTTTGAACTTGTTCAACTTTAAAAGATTTAATTTTTGTAAATTGTCATTTCATTATTTGAATGTTATTGATAGATTTAACATAATTTATTTCTCTTGACATGAAACGATGATTTTTGTTTAAAGTTGATGTGCTAAAATGCTTACATACTTTTTCTGGATTTTATGGATTTTTTCTAAATTTTTCTGAAGAAAAAGTTGCAGCTGATCCGGATCGGGATAAGTGATCCGGATCCCGAACGCAGGCTTCTTCCTGCGGCTAGCCGATCCGGATCGAAATCTCGATCCGATCCGGATCACGGCTAGGGTTTTAATAGAACGAACAAAGGGTTTTGATTTCTTTTACCCTAATCTTTTGTTCTCAAGTCTCTAGAGCTCTCTCTCTAGAATTCTTGCACCTTGGAGCTTTCCTAACCAAGTTCTTCGAATCCAAGTAAGTTTTATTGATCAAAATCTCGTTTTTCACAGGTTTTCTCTATTTTCTTCAAAACGTGATGAGATTTTTCTATCCTTTTCGTTTGTGAATGGTTTTGGTCAAATTTCTTTGAAATAAGAACTCTGGGTAGATTAGTTTTGATTATATGCTAGGTATTCTCCTGATTAACGAATTTTTGGGCTTCGATTTCAAAAATTTCGTTTTAGGGCATATAATGGAAATTTCGAAAATCATGCAATTGATCTATTTTTAAAATTCTTTTGCAAAACTAATTTGATTCTTAGTCTCTCTACATGATTATGATTGTTTGGGTACAATTTTTCAAATTTTTGAAAATTAACAATTTTTTCATGTGTTCTTGAGTTGGTCTTCACAGGATACATTTCACTAGCGATCAAAATGGTGATCACATGGATTATTTTCTACTTGCTGCCATGGTTCATGTCAAGGATACTGCCAAGCCTAAGAGGGCTAAGAAACGAAGAGAGACTCAGAATGATTCGACACGGAGTCGGAAACGGAATCAATTGATTGGGATGAGCTTCAAGTTGAAGAAAAAAAGTTCCCACTGCTTCAAAGGGAAAGGCGCCTGCGGAAACGTCAAAGGCTCCTCCTACTGCTGCTGAAAAGGGCAAAGCTCCCATGGAAGAAACTTCTGGGAAGACAAAAAGAAAAAGACTTGCTCGACGACTTGGACGAGCGGGGTATTGAAATAAATGAAACAGGTCAAGCAAAAACAAAGGATACTCCTCAAACTGAAACTGAGTCTGAAGACGATTGGGACACATTTCTTGATGAAGTACAACAAGGTATTGATGAAGAAAATAAGGTCTACCTAAAGAGCAAGAAGCTGACAAGTCTTCCACAAGGAAAAAGAATGTGCCAAGCAATGAACTCTTGACAATTCACACTCTTTGCCAAGAAGATCTCCTCGGAATGAAGGACAGACTGCTCCGTCAATTGTCACACAACGTTCTTCAAATTCCAGAAGAGTCGACCAAAAGGGCAAACTTAGAGTCTTCCATCAAACAAGACCAAGATAAAACTGGCTCTAGCACTCAGAAAAATGTCCAAGGACATACATCAGATGAAACAAGAATGTTCTACGATGTTCGGAAATGCTTAAAGGAATCTTGAAGAAACTAGGCTGCACGAGCTCTGAAGACTCTGACTCAGATGATTGAGTTGTCCTCAAACTTTTGTGTGTTCTGATCTTAATCTTTTTGTGCAGGCTTTTACCTTTTTAGATTTTAGTTCAGTTTAGGACTTTTTAGTTTTAGTTCTTACATTTGGTACATTTTGAAATTTTTAACTCTCTTAAATTTTGTAATTTGGCTTAGTTTGTGACAAAAAGGGGGAGAGAGTTTAGAGAGAACTTGAACAATGATATGATGTGTGAAAAACTTGAACAATGATGAGTGAAAAACTGTGTGAATGTGTGAACATCAAGGTAAGTATCACTTCAACTTCAACTTGGTTTTTTATCTTGTGATTTGTGCATGTTCTTACTAACTATTCGACTAACTATTTGGGCATGTAATATGACTAACAAGTTGATGTTGGACTAACACTTTGTGACATTTGGTTTTTGAATGCATAGAAGATATGTTGGTTTTTGACTATGATTCTCTTACATATCTGAATTCTCAAATGTCATGATGATCAGATAAACTCTATCTCTGTACTGGTTTTGTATGTTTCAATTCTTGAGGTATCTAACGATTCTTTTTGTCAAGAATGATTTCTTTGTGCAGAGAGTACAGATGTCTAAGTCTAGAGTCTGTTTTAGGAGTTTATCTCATGTTTTTAAATTTTTGGATCTCCATTGTAAATTTTTGTTGTATGGTGATAGCAACAAAAATATCTTTTGAATTTTCTTTAGTGGATTTGTGTTTTGTCACGAAACCGCCAAAGGGGGAGATTGTTACGGAATTTGAGTTGGCGTATTTCGTGAAAGGTTCAAGTCTTGAAGATTGAAGGTGAAGAAGGTTGGATCATTTAACTCAATCTCAAGAAAGAAGAATTCAAAAGGATCAGGTATGTTTAACTAAAGATTTTTGGTGATCCGAATACTTCTTGTAGTGTAGAAACACCTGGAAGAATTTTTCATTGCATAAAAATCAAAAACTGGACATGGGACATGTTCAGGATCCGGATCAGACATTCCAATCCGGATCCCGAAGGGGTTCGTTCATACACTGTTCAATCCGGATCGTCAGCTCTCATGATCCGGATCCCGAACACTAGTTTACCTTTTTACTTGAACGATCCGGATCAGGATTGCAATCCGGATCCCGAACGTTGATGTTTGGTGAACTGTATGAACGATCCGGATAGCCATTTCGATCCGGATCCCGAACTTGTTTTCTGGAAAACCGTCTTTCTTGCTACGGCAATCCGGATCGCGAAATCCGATCCGGATCGCCGTCCGTAAAATTCCAGAAATGGTTAGGTTTTTGATTCTTATCTCCTTCTAGGGTTTCTAACCTATAAATAGACCCTATGATTCTTTTTCTAGGGTAATAAGGAAAATAGCCGTCATAATCAAATATATCATCTTATACGGCCTAAGATCCACATATAGAGAAGAAAGGAAATCATTAGAGAATACTCTATGTTTCTTCATCTATATTGATTGATTTGATTCTAGGTTTTCATACTCACATTTGAGTAGAATCAAATCAATGAATACTTAGATGGTATTTCCGATCTATTCTAATCTAAGTATTCGGCGGATCATCACCACCCAAAAACAACGATTTCCCCAAAATCGGCGCGTGGATTCGCGTGTCCTTGTGGATTCAAGGTTCAACCGCTCTCGTGGATTCGGAGCGAGGCACGTTCGTGGATTCGAAGGGTGCTACTGGGTGAAGACCGTGGATTCGGTCGGACGTCGGGACTCGACGTTGGACGCCGTGGATTCGGCGTTGGACGCAGATCGGGATTCGAGACGCGTTGCGGACGAGAGAGCGGAGAAGATCACTAGGAGCGTATGGTAAAAGGTTGAGTCGTCTGTGAGTACGTTAAATCACCTTGTACGTGTTTCAATTCTAGTGGATTTCACCGTGTTATCGGTCCCGTGGTTTTTTACTCCGGTTTGGAGTTTTTCCACGTAAAAATCTTGCGTGTTATTTTTTTTCCGCATTGGGTTTTATTGCGCAAGATTTTTGAGTGTTTATTGTTTACACCTATTCACCCCCCTCTAGGTGTTTTTTCCCCTATTTAGATCTTATTACATATAAACCCAACAAAGAGCAATAAGACCTAGCCAAAGTCTGGGTTTCGACAGTCTGGGTGAACAGCAACATATGGCCGTGGTGCTAGGCAAGTTCCAAATAAATAATAAACAACAGCTGTAGGGAGAAAACGGATAATAATAACCAACAGCTGGTGAGAAATAAGTCAAAGGATCACCTAACTACAACGGAACATCAATTCACACATTCTAGCATGATGTACGAAACCATTAAACTAATGCAAGTCCCATAAGCTAGCATTAGTACACAGTCGCCTGATTCTTTGAACAAAGAGGTCACCCACCTGATGCGATGATCAGTCCTAGTCCTACAGATGCTAAATACCAAAAACCAACAGCAACTCAACGTTGTCCAGTAAGTCACAGTATCAGTCCAAATTCCCACCTGGGTTTCAACATAGGCTACAATTATTAAAAAATCCCCCAAAATCGGTCCAAAAAAATCAAATGCTGAATTTCAAGCTCTACCACAGAAGCCAAACTTGCACCTGCTGAAAGTGCTCAATAAATTCCAAATAAAAAATATCCGGAGTTATTTGCGGTCGTAGCTTCGAACAAGTACCTGGCACGCCCAAATCGCAGTTCGTAGGCCAGATATAAATTCCACAACACACGGCGCGCGAAAACATACACCACATACTGTAAAATCTTGCAAAGAGAAGAGGAAGATGTATAAATCCGGGAAGATCTCAGGAAATCAAAAAAAAATACCACGATGATCCTTGCGTCGAGTAGATGAAAAAAGTCTATAAGCACGTCCCGACCGAGATTGTACGCGAAGATCTCCAAAGAAGCTGCTGCCCTCACCAAAACTCACAGC
>JAQNDB010008355.1:0-10498 GCA_029204045.2 Tillandsia leiboldiana | reverse complement strand
CTCACTTACAGAACTGGGTGAGTTTGGGCCAGAAAAACTCCCGCCTCCTCCACTTGGGTCAATGGCCTGAAAATGCCCTGGGCCCCCCTGCTCGAGCGACGGTGCCAAATAGGGACTGGTGGAATAGCCGGTGGTACAACAGGTGTACGGGTGGCCTCTGCAGTAGTAGGGGAGGCGCCGCAACCTGGGCAAATAACTGCTCGAACTCTGTCCCTGTCGGCGGTGGCTCTCGCCACACTGGGCCCAAACACCATTGCCCTCAGCTCACTGACCTCAGAAGGCCCAGACTGCTCCAGCTCCTCCGGGGTTATAGGAGTACCCCGGGTAGGGATCTACTTGCCTATGAGGCATCCGGCCACACAAGATCCACGGGGCAATAAACAAACCCACTCTCTACCCAATCCGCGAAAGTCATGACATTCCCTATTTCTGTAACCTTGATGTTTGTCTGCAAGCCAACAAATAGTCCCCAGAAAATAGGCTATGCCAATCCTCTCCACTCACAAGAAGAGTTAACAACTATTGCCGACTTTCGCAAAATATCGCGTCACTCACTTCCCTACCTTCCTAGGGTCTTCCAAAAGCCTAGGGTTTCCTAAGTCCCAACTGACCTATCCCTAACTCTGATACCACCTAATCTGTCACTACGCCCCGGGTGTAAACCAGAACCCGGCGCCGTCCACAGATCCGCCGTGCATACGGAATTTTCCGTGTACACGAATAGCTGGTAACCTGCTCAGATATACATATGTATAAAGGAGCATAAAACAGAGCTAAACTAAAACTAACTAATACATCTCAGACAAATGCTGGAAAAATAAAGTACAATAAGCTCTCACAAATATACAAGTGTCTCCTCCCAGCTCATGAAATAAATACAACCAGCTGGCCGCAGCCAGACCCAAAATAAAAGAAAATACCAACCGTCTGAGTGTACAGGGATACATCAAAACTACAAAACGCGAACTCGGGGCAGTAGCTATCTAATCAGCGATCCTCTTACCTCCTCTTACCTCGATCCAGGGAGAGGGTCCCGCAACTCCCCGCAGAGGACTCTGCAAAACAAAGGGAAAAAAGAAAAGAGAAACAGTGGGGGGTAGAGAACTACATAAAAACAGTAGTCCCCTAGTGGGAGACCCAAACTCAGACATGCCCACTAGGACTATCAGAGGCGAAAATGAAGACAAAGGTGGTAAGCTACAAGTAACACTACTGAGAAGAGCTACCACTAACATGCCTCTAAGATGCCTAGCTAAAGAATAGCTGAAAGCATGCACCAGAACGTCAAAGACTGCCTGACCACCCAATCAAACACCATTAAACATGGTACTGCCTACTCTGCTGTCAACCTCACAACTCAGTATCTCCCCTGTCCAAATCCGGAACCCAACACGGTCTGACCGTACCCAACACGGTCTGAAACCTACTCCAGAGTGGCACTCGAGGGGAGCGACTGTAAGACCTGACTTTTCCGTGACCCTCCCCGTTACCCCTTTTTCTTCGACTTGCCCGACTGAGGGACAATTTTTGGTGTTTTTCCGGAGAAATCCGTTGGGGCTTTGCGGACATTTTAGGCCGAAGGGCTCGCGAAATGGAGAACGGGGGCGGCGATCGGTGTTCAGATTCCGACTCCCGGTTCACCCGGAATAATTTTCCGAAGTTCGGACCCCCTTAGGCGCCCACGGAATTCCGTGCGGACGATCGGCACGTTTCTCGAGGTAATTATAGCCGCTGGATCTGTCCCTATTAATTAATTATTCTCTTACCCTTTGAGGAACCTAGGGTTTTAGGTGTTCCCTCCTAGGTCCCTTCGTTCGGCGGCTAGGTTTCTCTTTAAGAGACACCACGAGAGGGAAAAAAAAGAGAGAGTGAAGGACGGCTAGGTTTCTCTTTAAGAGACACCACGAGAGGGAAAAAGAGGAGAATAAAACGGGGGACCCAACCCTTTTTCGCTCTTGTACGACCGACGGCAGGGGCTTTCGAGGAAAGGACGGAGGTTCTTGCTCGCGGGATCAACCGGGCAACGTTAGGACGATCCTCTTCCTCTCTTTCCGGCGGATCAAAGGTGAGTTTTTAATTAGTTTTGTTGTGTAGAGTCCTTCACGGGGAACACCGCCGCCGCCGCCGCCGGACCGGCCGCGGGCGGGGGCGCCGCGCTGGGGCCGCCCCGCACCGCGGGCGAGGCACCGCGCGGCGCTTGGGCCGCGCGGGGCCGCCCGCAGGTGGGGCGCCCGCGCGGGCTGGTGCCGCGCGGGGTCGCCCCCGCACCGCGGGCGAGGCACCCGCGCGCGCTTTGGCCGCGCGGGGCCGCCCGCAGGTGGGGCGCCCGCGCGGACTGGTGCCGCGCGGGGTCGCCCCCGCACCGCGGGCGTAGGCACCCAGCGCGGCGCTTTGGCCGCGCGGGGCCGCCCGCAGGTGGGGCGCCCGCGCGGGCTGGTGCCGCGCAGGGGTCGCCCCCGCACCGCGGGCGAGGCGCCGCGCGGCGCTTGGCCGCGCGGGGCCCGCCCGCAGGTTGGGGCGCCCGCAAGCGGGGCTGGGTGCGCGCGGGGTCGCCCCCGCACCGCGGGCGAGGCACCCGCGCGGCGCTTGGCCGCGCGGGGCCGCCCGCAGGTGGGGCGCCCGCGCGGGCTGGTGCCGCGCGGGGTCGCCCCCGCACCGCGGGCGAGGCACCCGCGCGGCGCTTGGCCGCGCGGGGCCGCCCGCAGGTGGGGCGCCCCGCGCGGGCTGGGTGCCGCGCGGGGTCGCCCCCTGCACCGCGGGCGAGGCACCCGCGCGGCGCTTGGCCGCGCGGGGCCGCCCGCGGTGGGGCGCCCGGCGCGGGCTGGTGCCGCGCGGGGTCGCCCCCGCACCGCGGGCGAGGCACCCGCGCGGCGCTTTGCCGCGCGGGGCCGCCCGCAGGTGGGGCGCCCGCGCGGACTGGTGCCGCGCGGGGTCGCCCCCGCACCGCGGGCGAGGCACCCGCGCGGCGCTTTGCCGCGCGGGGCCGCCCGCAGGTGGGGCGCCCGCGCGGGCTGGTGCCGCGCGGGGTCGCCCCCGCACCGCGGGCGAGGCGCCCGCGCGGCGCCTGGCCGCGCGGGGCCGCCCGCAGGTGGGGCGCCCGCGCGGGCTGGTGCCGCGCAGGGTCGCCCCCGCACCGCGGGCGAGGCGCCCCGCGCGGCGCTTGGCCGCGCGGGGCCGCCCGCAGGTGGGGCGCCCGCGCGGGCTGGTGCCGCGCGGGGTCGCACCCGCACCGCGGGCAGCGCGCTCGCGCGGGGCTTGGCCGCGCAGGGCCGCTCGCAGGTGGGGCGCCCGCGCGGGCTGGGGCCGCGCGGGGTCGCCCCGCACCACGGGCAACGCACTCGCGCGGCGCTTGGCCGCGCGGGGCCGCCGCAGGAGGGGCGCCCGCGCGGGCTGGGGCCACGCGATGCTGTGCCCGGGCGGAGTGTGCGCCGCACGGGCCAGTGCCGGGCGGGAAACTCCGCCGCACATGGGTGGGAGTCGGTGTGAGTGTCGGATCCTTAGTCTTGACTTGCCCTTATTCCTTCAGGAGTGCAGGACATTGTTGGCGACGGGCGCACGATCACGGACGTACCGAACGCCGGACGACGCACGCAAAAGGTGGGTAAATTCGCCGAGGTTAATTGGGTAAGGGCGGACATGAGCAAAGGTGTTTCTCTCTAAGTTGCTCCTCGTGAGCAAAGGTGGGTTTCTCTCTAAGATGCTCTTCGTGAGCGAAGGTGTGTTCCTCTTCAAGTTGCTCTCACTGAGCAACGGTGTTTTCCTCCTTAAGATTTCCTCATGAGCAAAGGTGTTCACCCTTCTGGTTGTCCTTATGAGCAACGCTGACCCCGAATCTCATTCTATTCGCTTTATCATCTGAGGCTCAAGTTTTACTACACGCACACCAGCGGTTTGGCCACCGCAAGGGTGTGCTTTTCCGGAAAAGTGGTACGTTGACCCGTGTACCCCACGCGGAGGTGGCGTTAGGGATGGGGGCCCTCATGGGTGGAGGGTGTGAGCGGTGACGCTGGGGTTGGTGCTCGGCGGCCGAGGCAGGTGCTCGGCAGAAAGGGGAGGGGCACCGGGGTAGGGGCCCGGTGCGGTGTCCGGGGAGGGTGCCCGGTTTATGTTTGGTGCAGGTTGTGATCATTGTTGACGGTATATGGGAGGGGGGTGACAGTTGCTCTGGTTACAGTGGTTTGTTTTATTATAGTTTTCTTGCTCATTATGTTTATTTCTAGTCACTGACTTCCCACTCCGTGACAGGTTCGTCCAGGGGCGAGTGCTAGGGCGCCGGTGAGGACGTTAGGGTGCTGATCTGATTTTTGGATGACTTCAGATACAGTGACTCTTCTTTCCCTTTTCCTTTATTATTCATGGTAGCTAGTTGTGGATTGCGACACCCCCGTGGGGTCGAAGTGGATGTTGCCCTTTTCTTTCCTTTCTTTTTGAATAATTGAATGAATACTACGTTCTCTCTTACTTGGCCATTTTGAACGATGAAAAACAAAGAAAACCGTTTGCGAAAACTATTTTTAAAACGTGGTGTCGTGTGGGCACCAAGCTTTATAAACCTTGTGGGATTTATGTGTTTACGAACTGTTTTCACAAACGAGGGCATCGTGTGGATGCCGCTTTCAAAACCTTGTGATTATTTATCCTTTCAAAACACCGGCCTCTATGCTCTAAGTGAATGCTAGAATGTCACGTGAATTGTTTGGTTGTATGTGTACGAGACCCCAACTGATGTGGTTAGAGATTGTATGTACTACGCCTTGTGAGACACTTTGTAGTTGAGACGCCGTGCATATACAAAGGGGCCTCTGCTCATTTGCAGAGCGAATTTGTGTATGCGGCGGGTCTGTGCACGCGCCGGGGAGTAATGTTTTACAAAAAAAAAATATATGGCTGAATCAGGGGCATCGGTGGCTCCTCTTCCGCGCGATTCGAACCCCCGGGGCGTGACAGATTAAGATGGTATCAGAGAGGTAAACTCTAACCACAACAGTCGGGGCCTAACATCCACGGGCGCAATACTCTGGCTGCTGAGTAATAAAGTGAACACGGGATAAATAAATAGGACACGAGTGTACGTGGGGGAGGGTAGAGATTTAGTAGAACCCTTTAGGAGCCGGGTTGCCTTGTCAGTTATGTCTCTATGTTTGTGATGATCGGTATGCTTTCATTATGTACGCAGATACAATAGCAGTCCAACACAGTGAGCGACGACCGACGGAAATGGACACCGCAGCCGGAGCGAACCGCTTGCTGCGCAACCAACTGCGCGATGTGGCAGGACAGCTGCTGACTCTCACGGAGCGTCTGTGCATGCTGACGCGGGACCTTGAGAGCGTTGACCACTTCCAGCACGGCCCATGGGACGGTACCCCTCGCGGGATGCCACCGGCGAGATTTCCCACCTATCACGATGCAGTTAATTTGGCCATGCGTGCGGAGCAAGAGTACGCCCGGCAAGGGTGCCCCTACCCTGACCCGGCGGAGGACCCCTATCTGGCGAGCCGCGCGACCAAACGTCCGAAGGTAGAACCGGAGTCTGGACCGGTGAAGAAGGAGGGGCCCGGCCCATCGAAGCCGTGCGTCATTTGTGGCGGCGCACATCGAGTGATGGGCTGCCCCTGGCGGGATGATCACTGTTTCCGGTGTGGTAGACCGGGTCACACGCGTTACACGTGCCGCCAGAAGCTAGGCGTCACTAGGCCCCCGGCGCCGGGACCTGTCGAAGCAGAGAAAGCCGCCACCCCCGCCTTGCAGGGGAGCCCCAAACCAAGGTACCGGGCGAACCAACACCTGGAAAATGCAAGGGAGGGTGGGCGGGTACCAACAGGGACCCCAGAGACGCCACAAGGGCCCTGCGTCATCTGCGGAAAGGCGCATCGAGTGACGAACTGCCTCTGGAGGTACTCCCACTGCAATGGTTGCGGCAAATCAGATCACACCCGCGCTTCATGTCCGCGAGAGCAGGCCGCTACCGCCGCAACGCCACAACGGGAGGGACGAGAGGATACCGCGGCTCCCAACCCACAGAAGGACCGACCCGACGGCTCGCCGTCGGCGGACTCGTACGATACCAGGACCCTGCCCAACCACGCAGTGCGGCGCTGGCCCAGGGGTTGCGGGAGGGCTACCCCAGCCGCCCCAGCAGACGGAGCAACGTCCCGAACCGAGTGACGACAGGTAATACTTGAACTACTTTTTAGTTGGGGACATCCGTCGAACCTGAGATATACCATCCTTTCTTCATCTGTTATGGGTTTCGGCTATGTCCCGTCGTTAGTAATAGCTTCGTTGTTTTTCTGTCCGTTTTTCCTCGGATCTTTTGGGGAGGGGCGAACGCCTTTAAGAGGGACTGCGGGGATCCGCCGTTGGCGTAGTCCGCAGATACTCCCCTCTCTTTCCGAAGATCCCTTCTTTTCTCCCATCCAAAACCAACCGGTTTTGGCCTCGATCTACTTAGGCACGCACTCTTTTGTTTTATCCCACTTGGGGGACCATGTACTTAGTAGCAAAAAGTAAGGAGCGGAAGGCACCGGCTGGGTGCATGGCCGTTCTACTGGCGCGGGAACAGGGGAGGAGCTTGCAGCTGTGCGTTGACTGCCCGGAATTAGATGAAGCCCTGTAAGAGCATGCACTTCCTTGAACCGCTCGGCCCGGAAGGGAGCCAAGTTCTTTTGGACGGCCCAATGCTAAGGAAAGCTGTGAAGAGCCTAAAAAGCGATTAACAAGGGCGCCCGTGCTCGCCGTACCAACGCCCGGGGAAGACTTCGAAGTATGCTGCACTGCATCGCGAATTGGACTGGAGGAAGTACTAAGGCAGCAAGGAAGAGTCGTAGCCTATGCGACAGGGCAACTCAAGGACTATATGTAGAACTAACCGACACACGACCTGGGGTGTACCGCAGTCGTCCTCGTCCTGAGACTGTTGAGGTACTATCCCTTCGGGGCCCACGGTAACGCACCCACGGACCACCAAAGCCTTAAGCGCCTCTCCACCCAGAAGGGGCCGAACCTACGGCGAAGACGGTGGTTAGGTCTATTGAAGGATTTCGACCTGGACACGAGACCGACTGACCAAGTGTACATCGATGAGTTGCGGGGCTACACGGGACGCCGACACCTACTACTGCGGGCCAAGCTACACTTCGGCCCGGCCTATCACCTCAGATGGATGGGCAATCCGAACGGGCGATCCAGATCCTCGAGGACATACTCCGAGCATGCATCCTGGTTTTGAACGGGCAGATGGTCACGCTACCTACCCCTCGTCGAGTTCGTCTACGACATCGACTACCAGACAAGCACCCGGATGACACCGTACAAAGCATCGTACGGTAGGCGCTGCAAACCCCCCCCCCCGATTTGTTGGAACGATCAGGGGCGAAGCGGGTTGGGTTGAGAGGCTAGTAGTGCCATAGTACGTGGGACTTTTAGGGATCCCGGAGTGCGACGGCCCCGTGGCCCATCGCCTCGCCCTACCACCGAATCACGACCGAGTTCTGGTCGCGTCCGCGCTTTCATGCCTCGAAAGTATCCCCCAACCCGTCGCGAGTGATTGACGACTCCGCAAATCAAGTTCAAAGGAAACGTGAACTACGAGGAAGAGCCGGTGCGGACCCTAGCGCGGGAGGACTGAAAAGCTACGAAGTCGGACATTTCCCTACGTGAAGGCGTTTTGGAGCAATCGGGAAGAACGTGAGACAACTTGGGAACCCGAATCGAGGGTGAAGGGGGTGCTACCCGGACCCCCTTCGCCGCAGGCGGGAGTTAAGTTTCGGGGACGAAACTTGTTTTTATTAGTGAGTTATGTAAGACCTGACTTTTCCGTGACCCTCCCCGTTACCCCTTTTTCTTCGACTGCCCGACTGAGGGACAATTTTTGGTGTTTTTCCGGAGAATCCGTTGGGGCTCGCGGACATTTTTAGGCCGAAGGGCTCGCGAAATGGAGAACGGGGGCGCGATCGGTTTCAGATTCCGACTCCCGGTTCACCCGGAATAATTTTCCGAAGTTCGGACCCCACTTAGGCGCCCCGGAATCCGTGCGGACGATCGGCACGTTTCTCGAGGTAATTATAGCCGCTGGATCTGTCCCTATTAATTAATTATTCTCTTACCCTTTGAGGAACCTAGGGTTTTAGGTGTTCCCTCCTAGGTCCCTTCGTTCGGCGGCTAGGGTTTCTCTTTAAGAGACACCACGAGAGGGAAAAAAAAGAGAGAGTGAAGGACGGCTAGGGTTTCTCTTTAAGAGACACCACGAGTGTCACGCCCCGGGGGTTCGAAATGCGCGGAAGAGGAGCCACCGATGCCCCTGATTCAGCCATATATATATATTTGTTTTTGTGAAGCATTACTCCCCGGCGCGTGCACAGACCCGCCGCATACACAAATTCGCTCTGCAAATGAGCAGAGGCCCCTTTGTATATGCACGGCGTCTCAACTACAAAGTGTCACACAAGGCGTAGTACATACAATCTCTAACCACATCAGTTGGGGTCTTGTACACATACAACCAAACAATTCACATGACATTCTAGCATTCACTTAGAGTATAGAGGCCGGTGTTTTGAAAGGATAAATAATCACAAGGTTTTGAAAGCAGCATCCACACGATGCTCTCGTTTGTGAAAACAGTTCGCAAACACATAAATCCCCCAAGGTTTATAAAGCTCGGTGCCCACACGACACCCACGTTTTAGAAATGGTTTTCGCAAATGGTTTTTCTTTGTTTTTCATCGTTCAAAACGGCCAAGTAAGAGAGAACGTAGTATCCATTCAATTATTCAAAAAGGAAAGGAAGGGCAACATCCACTTCGACCCCACGGGGGTGTCGCAATCCACAACTAGCTACCATGAATAATAAAAGAAAAGGGAAAGAAGAGTCACTGTATCTGAAGTCACCCAAAAGTCAGATCAGCACCCTAACGTCCTCACCGGCGCCCTAGCACTCGCCCCTGGACGAACCTGTCACGGAGTGGGAAGTCAGTGACTAGAAATAGCATGATAAGCGTAGTAAACAAAGATAAGGCAAACCACAAACACCGGAGCAACTATCCCTTCCATGCATCATCCACCACACCCTGTATCAATATGACATCGGGCACCTTCCCCGATGCCCACCGCACGAGCACCCTGCCTCGCAAGCAGCATCGGGCACCTTCCCCGATGCCCACCGCCGAGCACCTGCCTCGGCCGCCGAGCACCTGCCTCGACGTCACCGCTCACACCCCCCACCCATGGGGGGCCCCCATTCCTAACGCCACCTTCGCGTGGGGTACACGGGTCAACGTACCACTTTTCCGGAAAAGCACACCCTTTGCGGTGGCCAAACCGCGGGTGTGCGTGTAGTAAATCTCGAGCCTCATCCGAGCACCAACCTCGGTAAACCAGACCGAGCACCTGCCTCGGCATCCAAATATCCACAAAAATAGCTTTAACAGGGTTAGTGAATGTAAACATGCAATTACTAAGATCTTTGTGCGTGTAGCAAATGTAAACATGCAATTACTAAGATCTTACCCCTTTTCCCATAACTCCGGAAACCAAGACAATGGAAGAGTCCCCACAGCGACCCATAGTCGCCATACTATAAAGATAATAAAACACCAACCTTTACCGGAGTTAACAATATTCCACAAGTTCAGCTTTAATGATCTGAAGGGTCACGTCGATCACCGTCCCCAACGCTAGTGTGTCCCGGACATCCCTACCTTTGTTCGGGTAGGGCGAACTGCCCGCCCGGTCTTCTACCGCGACGGCCGTAAATCCGGAGGTCCACATCACCCACCAAACCCCTCAACAAAATAAACATAGCAACAACGAGACTGTGCATAAAGAGGTTCTAAGGGGTACCCACCTGGAACGCGAAGAAAAGGGTGTGCGGGAAATTCCAGTCAGAAGTTCTCCCACCTTGCGCCCGGAAAACTAAGGTAGGAAAAGTATTGTTAAAAACATCGTCGTGGTCAAAAACACTCAAAAACGGGGCGAAACGGGCCAAAAACGGAGCTTCTGGACACTCCTGGGCGCAACCTGGTGCACAGGGTCCAGGCGTGGACCGGGTCCACGACAGAAAACGGCGGCGGCACAGACCGGGTTCACGGGCCGGTGAGCCGCTGGAGCACGGCCAGCATCGCGGACCGGGTTCACGGCCACAGTGCCTGCGGCCGCAGACCGGGTGCACGCCACTGCCGTGCGCCATTGCGGCTTGGGCCGGGCCGCGCACTGGATGGAGCGCGCACCGGGTCCACGCGGTTGGGCTGTTGAAGGCGTACACCGGTGTGCACGCCCGACCGGTGGACCGCGCGACCTGGCGCACGCATTCGTGGCACCGGGTCCGCGCCCCCGGGTCCGGAAGCTGTGCGCCGGGTGCACGCCGGGCCTGTGACACAGGAGGCCTGGCGCACGGCGTTCGTTGCGCCGGGTCCGCGCCCCATGGGCCCGGAGCTGTACGCCGTGTGCACGCCGCGTCCCGTGGACCGAGCAGCGATGCGGCGTACGGGGATGAACA
>JAQNDB010008349.1:0-10507 GCA_029204045.2 Tillandsia leiboldiana | reverse complement strand
TGCTGGACGGCACGGGTGTGTACGCATTCGATGCCGTGCGCTCAGGACGACGTTCGGTTCCCGGTTAACGCTGCAGTTCACCGTAGGGCAATCGCTTTTTGTTGCGCCGTACGGTTGTCACGGAGCGTTGTCAACGACGCGAGGCCGTTTGGCGTGAGCGGCACATTCACGTGCCGGGTTGCAGTGCCCAGCAAACGCAGCGTTCGTGGTTCAACGGAGATAACACCAGCGGCAGGCTATGGCGTTCGACAGCGCGCTCGCTTGTGATGTAGCATGTGCACGGCGGAATCCTGCGCGACTGCGGATGTCCTGCGCGGCGGGGTACCGTGTGGCTGTGTGCCGTTATGCACCTCGGGGTACGGGCGGAGTGAGCAGCCGGCAGCCCATGCGAGCCGTTGCATGCTGCTGCTGATAAATGGGTTTTGTGATCGTGTCCGTGTTGATAGCGAGTGTGTGGTGCCATCTTTGTGCTGAGCTGTGTGCGTGGGATTCAGTTCTTCGTCGATAACCGACCGGGAAGCTAGGGTTGTTCCGAAGACGATCACGCCGAACCCGGTGCCGCTCGTGTTCAAGATTACCCTCTCGCACCTGCAGATGCTGGCGTTGCTTCCTCGTCAAGCCTCACCATTCCGTCGTGCTTCATTCCGTGCTGTCTGGACGAGCCAAGGGTACCGCCGCGTCGATCAACCTCGCGTTCATACCGTGTGCGACCGGAACAGTGGCGACCCGCGCAGCTTCTCCACCGCAGCCGCTAGCTGCCGAGACTGTGACCGTCTTCGCCGTCGTCGCTGGCTTTTTGTCATTCGCTCATCACAGGCGCTTCCTGCGCGTTTTCAAACCGCTTCGCTCGCGCGCTGCCCGCCACGAGGCCGCAAAGTCGCTGCATGCCTCGCCAGTGAAGTACGCTGCGGCCGACGCAGCATATGTCGACGTGCTGATCAACTCAACTCTGCAGGAATCCATGGGGAAACGATGATGAAATGGATCCCAATGCTGCTGCCGCCGCCGTTCTCCGGTCGCACGTGGTGTATGGGTTGGTACGATGGGGACGATCCTGATGTGCAATGGTCTAGTCGGACGGCTTCGAGGCTCTGTCATCCCAGCTGACCCAATTTCAGCTTCTCTCCACAACGCCTTGTCAAATTTGACGTGATGTCCTGCGCCCTCTGTGTGGTGAGGCGGTTCATGAACGTGTTCGCCGTCGCTGCGGTCGTCGTGATGTTCTTCGTATATCCCGACACTCGTGCAAGCTGCTATCGCTGCCCTGCAGTGCCGCACGATCGACGTGGGGGACGGGGCGAGGACAGCCGTGTTGTTGACCGACGCGTCAATCGATTGCTCGTCGACTGGATGCCGTATGTACGACGCACGGCGCTTCTCCTTCTTGGCCGTTGGGGTGTGGCATCCCGCTGCTGGCCCGCTGATGGTGCTGAGGCGTGCGGACGATGGACGTGCCGTGGGCGGCTCGATGCGGCGCGTGAGCTGTTCCACTTCGCCACTGTCGGCTTCCGCGCTTCGCTGTGGTTCTGTGGAGAGCGTCGTCATGGTGCGCAAAGCCCTGCTCGCCGTGGCCGTGGCGATGTGCACCCGCCGTGGCAGCTGCAGTTCATTGGGGCGACGTGGGTGGTGATTGGGTTTCGGGCAGCAACGTTGCATGCCTCGGCCGGGGGAGCAGCCGCTGCACCGCAACGTCGATATTTGCACGCCTCGTGGCGCTTTCCGCTCGTCGCTGCTCTTGGCTGCATCGACGACACCAGGCTGTTGTGCGAGTCGAACGACGCGTGGCTCACGTTGCTGTACGCATTGGTGTTCGCCCTAATTTGTTGTTTTTCTGGCAGTTGCGGCGTTTCATGATCACTGTGCTGTCCAACGCCAGACCGTGTCGCTGTCGAAGCACAGCCCCCGCAGTGCGGAGGATCGCCACCTTTGACACAGCTGCCCTAGCAGCCGGCTGCAGCAGGCTCATGCAAGTGGACTCACTTCAACACTACCGCAAGACCAAGCGCCGTTATAATGGCTTGAAGCGTCAAATGTTCTCTTTGAATACGACGCAGTGTTGACGCAAGACATTTGTGCGCTCGAGCCGTGGTAGACTTCCTCATCGACAAGCATCTGCAGGCGGCTTGAACCACAACGACGTTTGCAGAAGCGTGGCGAGGGCGCCTCCCAAAGCGCACAAGGAGCAATCCTTTGCGGAAGCTTGTCGCTTGCATGGAACTCGATGTTCACAGTGCTGGACATCACGATTTGGTGAAGCGCGAAGCAGTAGATAGTCCCTGAATTCGCTGATTGGTGGGGGAACGGTGAGGGGACCACCAACAAGAAGCCACCGCCAACAAAAGGCATTGCCACGCTAGAGGAAAGCAGAGAGGCCCACGGAAAGCATCGCCACGCAGGAATGAAGCGATGCGCACCACCAGCGTTGAATGGAGCGCTGGTTTACCGGAGGAGATGTGTTATGGCAACGGTGACACAGCTGCTGCTGCCTTCGTGATGGAGTTGGACATTGACGTGGACGACGTGGGATCAACCCCACGGATGCCATCGCCGCACACTGGACGAGTCGGTGATGCACCAACAACATCACGTGAACTCATCAGGCGACGTGGTGGTGCTGTAGTATTCTGGGGTGCCGTGGAGTCTGGGTCCGTTTTGGAATCGCCATCTCTGATCGACACCAGCGCTACATGTATTGACGTTGACAGCGTGCGCTTCGACCATGTTGCAGCTTGGCCCACATCGCCACACTACCAACGCATTAGACATTGATGGCGACATTGACGTTGATAATGTTCTGCTGGAAGACTTCGAAGAAGTAATCGCTGGCCTGGAAGGCGCAGCGCATCCACTGCGATTGCTGGCTGATGAGGACTACGCGTGCCCGTTATTCGGTGTCCCCGTGACAACGACGACAATGATATTGAGATGGCGGAGGTGGGGTACGACCACAATTACCCAACCAACATTGCCGCATCGCTGCGTGAGCTACCAGTGTTGTTCAGCATTCCCGACGAGTTCGCTGTCTGCAGTACAACGGACGGTCGTGAGGACCAACCTCATCTGCAAGAGGCCTTCTCCTGGGCCCTAAGGAATGCGCACCGTGCGCAATGCGTGCTGCACGCCCTGCACCACGTGCTGCCGCGGCGCATCGCTGCATCCCTCCACTACACACACCTACTGATGATTCAATGACAGCAGTTCAACAACAACATCTGACACAGCAGCATATGGTAGGCCTCTTCTCTGCGGAGGTGGTAGTGCTGCTGTCATGGCTGCGAGTGATACGGCTGTGTCGACAGCATCTCGTCGTTCCACTGATAACCACGACGGCATCAGGTTTGCGGATGGACAGCACGCTACGAGAATATTACGAAAGGAGAGAATACAAATACCGATGACATTGTTCATCGTAGATGAAGATAGATTGATCACCGATCAATATTACTTCGCGCCCTCTTCCCCCACCAGTTATTTACACTGGGTCTGTTCAAGGGGGGGTCACTCCCCTGCGTACGCTATTTTTACTTTCTCTTTTTTTTGTGGCGGGGGGGAGGGGCTGAATTACAATTTACAACAGACTTTTCATATCCGTGGATGATGAGCGTGCGGAACTCAATGTTTGGCACCCTCCTCCCCTCAGAATCACCACACACTCGGTGTGTGCTTTGCTTTCTTTTTTTTTTTTTCCGCCCCTTCAATTCCCCCCACCGTCGAGTAGTATTCGGAACTCTGCAGCGTCATCGCAGCACTTCAGTTCGCAATTCGTCACGTCGCAGATATCCCATCCCAGGTGTCTCGCCTCTTTGATGTGTCTCGCATTCGTGATGAGTTGCTGCTCGTCCCTCTCACACCCCGGGAGATAATTCAGCGATTGTCAATCTCTCAATGATTGAGAGATGAATAGCTAAAACCTCGTCGCCGTCAGCACGGCCCCACAGAATCGGACGATAAACACACGCCTGTATAAAGTAATGTCTCATTCGTCCCTCCCCCCTCCACATGTATGACGTAGATCTCTTGCCGTTTTGCAAAAAGAGCTTTCCTGCTGTTCACACGGCTATTGCTTCCATGACTGCCATCGCCTCTCCACTTCGCAGATTTCCTTCCGTCATGACTTCTTCCTCGAACGTCATGACTTCTTCCTTGAACTCCCGCAACTCCACGGAATCTTCGTTTGTCACTGCTGCATTGATCTTGGACTTCTGATGGCTTGACTCAATTTTTTGAGTGTGAAATTAAGTGCGAAAGGTTTTGCCAGTATGCAAGAAACAAACACAGGGTGGTGGGCGGAAAAAAATACATTTGACAATATTCTTCGTCAACCCCCTTGCAGGGGCCTTCGCTTTCGGTCTCTTCGGTGCCGTCATGGTAAGATGCTTTTTTTTTTTCCATGACGGCACCGAAGAGACCGAAAAGCGAAGGCCAAAGGAAAAACCAATCAGTCGCACAACAGCACAAGGCGCCACTGTACGATCACCGACACGATGCTTCACGCACATAAATTTAGAATAGGCGGGCGTCCACGAGTAACGATGGCGTACCACCATTCGTTACACCATTCATTCATCGTGATAAATAATCGGTGATAGCCATCGTGATGTCTGCCCCAACAAGCATACCGTTGAAGCGGCTTTTCGGAATCGCATCTCCCTCTTCTCAAAAGCATGATCGCAAATGTGGGGCCTCCGCGCTTTTCCAATTCATCAAAACACGTTTTAATGACTCCTTCGCAATAGAGTGAATCCATGGACGACAGAGAATCCTCCAAGCGTCAAGCCCACCCAATATGTCAACAAGTGCACTGCGCTGCGTGCGCTGCTTCTTTTGGCGAGCGTGGCGATAACCATCGTGATGTCTGCCCCCAACAAGGCATACCGTTGAAGCGGCGGCCGCACCGCTTTGAGCCCAAGGACCCCCGCCCGACCACATCGTCGTGGCGCACGTGCGCAACACCGTGCCGATGAACGGGGCATCCTGACCCTCGGAGCGTACTTCATGACGTGGTCCGTCGGCATCGGTGCCACCACCGTCTTCTTTGACGCGATTGTCGACCACGGGGTCGTCGAACACCGCCGTGACCAGCATCGGGTGCACGACGTGCCAGTCGTCGGTGTACTACAACGCCGCCGTGAGCCCCACCGCGGTTCCGATATCATGCAACGACACCCTGCGTGCCGTTTGCGGTGGGGTCCGGCCAGATGCCGCCGGGATTCAACACGACGCACTGCCCGTACGGCCACGCATCGTGCGGCTCCGGTGATCTCTGCACGTTCTCGATCTCTGGAACGATAACGGACATGGTCTGCATCGGATCGAGTGAGTCGCCCTGTGCACCTTTTCGACAGTGAGGCTTTGCGTTCCCGGCGAACGCGTAGCCGACAGATCCTCGACGACCTCTTTGGGCTGTGCCTGACGCCGTCGACGGGTGGGGCGATGGACATTGGTGCGCCGAACGCATCCCGCTACTACGGGTCGCTGCTGTACACGCCCGTCGTGTCGCAGCAGTGGTTCAACATCGAGGTGCGGGACATTGAGATCGGTGGCGTGTCGATTGGCGTCCCGTCGTTCTTCTACCAGATCCGGAACGACGCGCTGGGCTCGTTCGTCGACAGCGGCACGGGGGTGGTGCTGGTGTCGCCGTACGTGTACTCGGTGATCAAGCGGTTTTCACGACGCGGTACGCCTCGCTGGTCGGAGTCGCGGAGCTGTTCGGAGGCAGCTGCGTGAGCTTCAGCAACGCCACGGCGGAGATCGATGCGTACCCGACGGTTGCGTTTGTGATCGCCGGCGAGCCCGATCCGCTGACTTCCGCGTGACGATGAGCAGGAAGGACTACGTGATGCCGAGCTGGAAGCGAACACGACGTACTGCAGCGGCATCCAAGGCGCCATCTCGATTGGCATCATCCTCGGCGACATCATCATGCAGAACTACTACATTGTGTTTGATCGGTACAACAGTCGCCTGGCTTCGCTCCGCTGAAGAGCTGCGTCGTTTGAGCGACGCACGGAAGATGTGAGCAGGTGACTCTGCACTATGAATGCGGCACATACTCTGTTTCCGCAGCTCACCGTCGCATGAGATTGTGAGGGGAAGCAGGTGCCTCTCAGTAGACACTCCTCCATTTTTTCTCTGCTTCGCTTTCTTTGTTTCTCTTGCCCACACACTTCTTTTAATGTTAGCCCATGCGAGTGGCTTTTTTCTGTTCCGTTTTCGACTGTCGATGTAACTTCCTTTTGTGTGTGTTTGTTTTGTCCGTTACCTGGTTACTAATTCATGTCGATGCGATCTATCCACAAAATGTCCTGCTTACTTTGTGACACTGGTGGCTCTTTTATCGTCGTCACATTTTCGTTTTTTTCATTATTCGTTCGAGGGGGACACCCATACGGGGAGAAGTGCTGGATCGTTTATATATTTTGTGGAAAGTAATTCCTAGCGTCGGTTACCCTAGCGACGGACTTACATGAATCTATTTGGAGCTGACGACCAGTAGAGAACGACGATACCAAAAGGAGAGTGCCCTAACGCTTCTACGTATTGTAAATGAATTGCGCGATGGGTCAATCCGTCCCGGCATTGCACACATCGGAGGGTACACAAAGGAGTAAGGAACATATAGGTTTAATTTAAAGAGGTCGTGCTGGTGGTGAGGGAAGGCCCATCGTGACACTGACCCTGTAGCACACCGTCGGGCTACTCGTGCAACGTTAGCGATGCACTCGACCGTGGTGTGGTGGTGGCGCTCGTCGCGGCTACGGCAGCAGCGGGAAGTGGCGTGGACGACGGGCGGTGGCTGCAGCATCTGTACAATGCCACAGGTGGGGAAAGGTGGAAGAACAACTGTAGGAGTGGTTGGAATATAACGCCTGGCTTCAATCCATGCTCTTACGTATGGAACGGTGTGTACTGCAACAGCAATGGACGTGTGTCTGAGGTGTACCTTCCTTCATGCAACCTCATCGGGACGCTGCCGGAGTTGGACGGAAGCACCGGTGCCATGTTGGAACTGCAGTATTTGACCCTTTCCAGTAATCACTCAGCGGGATCCTCCCTGCATCGTTTGGGAGCCTCTCCAGCCTGCAACGCATGCTCCTTTACGAGAACCAGTTCAGCGGGACCCTCCCCCCGTTATGGTCGAGCCTCAACACTCTGCAGGACATGGAGCTCTACACGAATCAACTAAGCGGCTCCCTTCCCGCCTCGTGGTCGAGCCTTCACATGCTTGTTAACCTTTCTATATTTTCAAATTTCATTTCCGGGGAACCTGCCAATCAGCTGGTTCGGCAGTGGGGCGCTCACGAATTTGTCATCATTTGACGTCCACTTCAACTGCCTGAACCTTTCCTCGGCACAATCCGATACGGCGCAGTGGGCCTGGTGGCAATCGAAAGCTCATTCGGAGCGGTCTGATGTTTCAGCGTGAGTCGTGTTACTGCGGCGCTGGGCAACTCTCAACCCTCAGCGGCTACGGTGCGAGGACTGCCCTGCTGGGTACTACTGCCCGAATTCCTCCTCCAGCGTGCCGTGTCCTATTGGAACGTACAACCCATCGACGGGAAGATCGTGCCAGCGATGCATGCCTGTCCTGCCCGATTGGGACGACGTCGAACCTGACGGGCCAGAGCTCGAGCCGCTCATGCAACAGTCATCACGCTTCTCGACAAACACTTCCGAGTCTTTGAGGGGCGGAATGAGCCATCCAACGACTCAACAGCGACAGCAGCAGTGATAGCGGGACTGCCCGTTGCTTTGATGTCCACGGCTGGGTCATCTGTGGACTGCTTACTGCAACGGTCCATGTTGCACTATTGCTCTCGTCATCGTCTTCTTGCTCCGCACCGCTCGACGAGCCACTCGATGCGGCGTCGATCCCACGCAGCTCGATGTGGGAGACGGAGCTGTAGGCGCGTTTCTTCGAGGCGCTGTTGTCGGTAATCTGCTGCTGCTGCTCGGGTTTGGATGCGTCGCCGCATTTGCCACTGTGCTACTGCGTCGACTGCGGGCACCGTCGTTGTCGCACAGGCCTTCGAGGTACTCTGGAAGGCGCAGCAATGGCTGGTCGAGAGCAGCTGCTACGCTCCGCCTCCCTGGGTTGTTGCAACGCCATTTCTGTTCCTACTCCAGCCCACGATGGAAGCTCTCTTAGCTGTGGTGGTGTCATGCCGCTTGCAGGTGGTGGTGACAAGGCCTGAATGTTGCCGTGGGTCTTTTGGTTGCGGTGTGTGTGCCACAGGGTTGCTGTGGTGCATGATGCATGTCCTGCGGGTTGGCACGGCATGTGGAAGCGGTTCCTCGGCGACGCCCGCCCCATGGCAACCCGTCGAGTTGTGGAGATGTTCGGTCGAGTGGTTGACGGTGCCGTCGTGCGAGTGGCGTGTAGTCCTCTCCACCAACCAGTACTTGTGAAAGCAGGGGGTGCTCTTCGAGGGCTATCGTCGAGGCCGTCACTGGTTCCTGTGCGTCGAGATGGCGATCACCGTTGCATGCAGCGTCATTGGTTTTCTGCAGTCGGTTCCAGGGGTGGCGATTCTGCAGCGTCGTGCCGTGGTTGATTACTGGACTGCGACGGGTCAACGGTCGTCGCGCTCCTCTGCAGATGCTGTGGCGGCCGTACCACGTGGGTGGGGACCTGCTCACTGTCGGCGCGTCAAATATGCTTGGAGTGCGTGGGAGCCGTAAAACTTCTCGTCGACGACACTTCAAAGCCACGGAGCAGCTTGCGATGCGCGCAGTGTTGTGTGCCGCAGGTGGTGCAGCTGCGGTCCTGCATTTCTGGAGACGCTGTGGCAACTGTTCGCCGCACGGTACCTCCAGCATGCGCGGCGTAGCATCTCCCGCGCGCCCACACTCGGAGACCTTTGTTCAGTTGATGACGCGCAGCCCATGACGCCACGTAGACGTTCGCGAAAGCTCCGGACTACCAACAAAACGCCTGTGAAACGGCTGGAATGACTCCCGTCCATGAACGTGCGCATCGTTTCACCATCACCAACGGCATGTGAGGCGCTGATTCGGATGATCTGCGAGGAGAAGCTGCAGCAAGTGATGATTCATTCAACCACTCTGCATGATTGGATATACCTCTGGACGGCACGCCACGTCTCCCCAGATGCCCATGTGTGGTGCCTTCGCAGCAGCACGCAACAGACAGAAGGACCAGCTTGCCATTACGGAATCGCTACGAATTGCGAAGACCATGAAAGGCGACTCGAAGAAGTCACCCTGTCTGAGCCCTTCAGCCACGCAATCTCACCCGATCCCCAGTGTTGTGCGATGGTCAACAGCTAAGCGCAGATGGTCGTTGTGGGGTGGTACACGCGTTCTCTCACTGAACGTGGTCACTCCGGTTCCTTCAATGAGAGCGAAGATTCGAACCGTTACCGCATTCGGACATCATGACTCGTACGCTTCCAATATTTTCCCATTGTGTCAATTTGTAATTCCCTCCACCCCGCACGGGAAATTCATGTCCTAGTTCTTTCCGTCCTTCGTCTTCAGAATTCGATCCCCTTCTTATCCAGCAGCAGAGAGCCGTTGGGCCCCCTGCCACGAGCGATTCCGACGGTGACGGTTCATATTCGTGTGGTCGACTCGCGGAAATATTATTCACTGGAAAACCATACTACCCCATTTACAAAACTACTAGAACTACTCGACGCATGATGAGTTCCAAGTGAAATAAGCGCAACGTCAACGCCACCGAAATGAGTGTTAACGCACACAGACATCGTGTGATGTACATTGGTGCAGATTAATATTTGGTACTCTCGGTCGCATTCAAAACCTTAACACGACGGACGAAATCAGCAGTTTTAGGGACTGACCGTATCAATACTAAACGGGAAACATTTCTCTTCCTTCTTTCCAAACACATTTGCTCATTGTGCGTAATAGTGAGGAGGAGGGTTAGGCTCGCCTGTGGGGAAAAGCAGCATAAGGGCGGAAAGTCGACAAGCACCCATGTCGTCGCCTGGGCCACCTCGCAGGCTTGTCGTTGGCCCATGGCCAGAGTGCGAAGTGAGAAGTTTTCTTGTTGTGAGTGAAGACGAAGTTACGGTTTGATGGAGTGCCTAGGACGAATTGGTCGTAGTAGCTGGCCATGTCGAGCTGCCACAGTATTCACCTGCGTGTACGTCGGCGCGGATATCGTCGCGTGTGCGGTACTGCAGGCGCTGGAGTGTGCTGCGGTCGAGGGCGTGTTCGTGTCTGGTGCGAAGATCGGGCGGTATCGTTCCTTCGCTATCTCCAGGCGGGGAAAGCCGAAGTGACCCGTAAGTGGCTCGCCTTCGAATGGCTCGATCTTGATTCCTGTCATCTCTCAATCTGTGCAGCCGAGTACAGTGACTTCGAATGTCAGGCGTCCCACAGCATGTAGAGGGAGGCGTCCGTGAGCCATCGGACCTCGCGTGAAGAAAATCTTGGTCGCGGAGTGGGCACATGAGAGCGCGTGCACTGCCGCGATGTTGATCGGGTCTACCGCCTTTCACGTGCAGGGGGAAGTGTT
>JAQNDB010008348.1:0-10511 GCA_029204045.2 Tillandsia leiboldiana | reverse complement strand
CTGACGCCACACCTTATACTCTTGCCAGGCCTTATTTTGCGCGCTTGCTTCGCCTCCAGCGAACGCTGACGCCCATGGCGATGAAGGCTTCATTGGCCGCCAAATGCTCTTGATAAGCGCCAAGCTTTTCGCGCACGGCCAAACCTTGGGATCGGCCTTCAAGTACAGGGATTGCGCCAGGAGAAACATAAAGCCCGGCCATCAAGGTCAAGCCCAATATCGCGCCAGCCAGCGCCCCGATCAAGAATACGCGTAAATGTCGCACCGTTGCCCCAAAGTGTAGCATTCGACCTTCACCCAAGAGCGTGGTATATTTGTGTCCAGCTTGGGCCAGGTGCCCGGAGCCTGCCTTCATGCCCAAAATCGTCGTACGCCATCAAAACCAAACCCTAGCCGAATTCGGCCTGCACCGTGGAATCAATTCCATTGGTCGCTTGCCCACGCATACGGTTTTGCATTGAAAACCTGGGCCATCAGCCGCAATCACGCCTTTGTTTTGGGCGATTTGAGCAAAAAGTCTTCGTTTTAGAAGACCTCAAAAGTCTCAATGGCACCTAGTCAACAAAAAGCGGGTGCAAAACACCTGCTGCAACACGGCGACGTGAGCACCACGCCAGCATAGCCTCGAATTCCGCGAAGAGAGTCTGCAAGCCCGCACCGCCATTCAAAGCCCGTCGAAGCGCCAGCCTCACCGGGACTCGGCCCTGCTCGCCGCCGTCGATGCCGAATTCCCGCGACTCCGCCTGCCTCGCAGATCTCGCCGACGGCAAACGCTATTCCCTCCCCAAAGACGTGATTTATTTCGGCAATAGCAGCGCCGACGACATTCATATCCCCTGCCTCATGGTCGGCAAAAACTTCGCGAGTCTCAATCGCAAGGGCTCACAGTGGATAGCCAATCTCCTGTGAAACGCTTCAGCCATTTACGCCTCAATGCGAAGACATTCTCTTCGAACTCAAGACCGCGATGTGCTCGACGTCGCCGCGTCCGCTTTTCGTTTCCTCGAAGCGGGATAAAAAACCGCATGTGGGGCGGGGCCGCTAAGAGCCTACGCCCCCGCCCCTCGCTGCGGCCTGCGAATTCGCTGCAAGCACGGTCGGCCCTCCGCTACCCCACCTTGGTGGGTAGAATGAAATGGGGGGTCACAATTCCTCGACAAAATGGGTGTTGAACAAATCCGTGTTCACAGTATTGGATTGAAGAACCGAACTGAAGTGAATTCAAAAACAGAATATCGACTCATTCACCCCACTGAAGATTGTGCTCAATTCGATGGCAGGGTTACACTCACTTTTGTTCGCTATGCAATACCAACCACAAAACTTCCGTTTGGCAGAGTTCAGAATGCTAATATTTGCTCGATGTCGCAAGTTCCAAAATGCAATGACAAGCTTCTCAACATCCCCGCCTCACCCGACCCATTGGTTATAAAGAGAGATATACATTTCGGAGAGAATTGCAAAAACGAAATTTTACAAGGGAAAAATACTTCGAACTGGCATAAACTTGCCGCTTGGCCGTCACAGAGAAACCATGGTTTGTGTCTGTTAAAGAACGGTATCCCTTTTGTTTCCGGCCCTTTCTATCGCGCTCTTGCGCTATCCATTAAGTGCACCAGATCCTACTCTATGGGATGTGGGAGTATTTCCGTGGAAAAATTTGCACTTTCAGTGGGATTCTTTTTCTTGATTGTACTTCCTCTTTTGATCATATTGGACTTGATTGGTGGGCAGTTACGCCGAAAAATAACCAAAGGAGATCAGAAAAAGAAAAAATGTACCGGGTACTTTTGGCGTCTCTGAATGAATTGTTGCGAGAAAGCAAACGATTTTCAGAGTACGCACCAAAAACGGGTCAAAATATTTTTCAGGAAATCACCCAGCCCGAAACTCAAATCAAAATCATATCAAGCCTTGCATTCTTTTTTGAAGCTACTCTTGAGCATGACTTTAAAATTGTTATAGCAGAGTTTAGAGGTGAAAAAATGTCCAAAATAAAGGCATTCGCTCCATCTTCTGTAAACCCCTCGCTTTCAAATGAGCATTTTGAAAATTCGTTTTTTTCATACGTGGCTAAGCAGAAAAAATCGAAGTTATCCCTGGACATTGCGAAAGAATGAAAAAAGGGGATAAAAGCAGCTACTCCTAGTGAATTGTAGTTGAGACAGCTCGATTATCGTTTTCCAGTGTTTCTAAAGGGAAACAACGTCGCTTTGTGTTATAACAATAAAATCAGACGAAAAAGTCATCAACAAAAATTCCGAGAAGGCTATGCTGCTGTAGTTGAATGTTTTTGGTGAGAGTTAGATTGGAATTCTTTCTTTCTGATATTAAGAACGAAGCGAAGGAGCTGTAGAAACCAAGGAGGCAGTAAATGAACGATAATAGGTCGCAATTGAACCATCGCAATAACTAAGCAAGAGCTTGAGTTTATTCTGTCAAAAGCTTGAACAAAGATCTAGAAATCAGAACGGGCAATTGAAAAGCTGTCAATTTTCGTTGGAGCTATCAAAAAATCCAGCAAATGACTTATGGTAGTGTTTTTTGAGAAATATCTTCATTTTTACACTTGCAGTCGAGAGCGACATTCAAAGTAGACTATTCTATTAAAATAAAAATCTAATTTCACCAGGCCGCTTGATTTTAAAAGCACACTACCAAGAGTGCTTTTAATTTTAATGCGGAAATGGTCTTCAACTAACCACTTAGCGATCTAATTCACCCGTAAAACCGTCCGTAATTTGTTGGATACAGTTAAGCAGAACTGTTCGAAAATTCAACTGAATAAGATCCTGATGTAGATTTTTCGTCGCAGTTTGTTGCGTTCGCTTTATTTTTATAGCATCATTTTTAGGATATGAATTCCAGTTCTTCCACGATAAACTCTGCCGGCCTTACCTTTTGCTACCCGCTCACAATAGAGTGAAAGACCCCCACTGCTTAAAGAAGAAGCTACCCCTCTTTTTCTGCATTCCTAGCGAATTGGCTCTATCCACGCGTTATCCATTCTTCTAAACGAGCCACTCTCCCCCCCAACATCGCCCATCAAGTTCCCGACAAATCTATTTCATCAAACTTTAATTTCTCCAAGCAGCGCTCGAAAGAAATAAATTTAGTAACAGACTGAATTTTTTTTAATGTAACAACCCTCTTAAAAAGGGTTGGGATTCGACACTAACACCTATCCAAACATTTTTTGGCAAAACTTTTGAATATCTTTAATAATTATCCTGATACCACCGTAACGTCTTTCAGGTCGTTTGTTAGAACCTGAAAAATATGCCACTCAGCCTTTTCCATCGTCAGGAAGACTCGATCATAAATTTATCCGGAATTTCATCCATGAACAATCTGACATCGAGTTCACAAATATTTTTTTAGGGGTACGCCAAGTAAGCGGAATATTAAGTCGTTCTTCCCCAACCTTTAGATCAAAGCCTTGTTCAAAATGATGGCCAGGTTATAACCTCTAAAGCGTTCAGAAAATCGTCTGCATAGCAATTTTTACACCCTGGCTCACTTTTTTTGCAGCCCGTATAGGGTTCAAGTCGCGTCGGTCCACTCATTTCAGACACTTGACTCATGGTGTACCACCTTGATATTGCTCCAGAAGTAACCGTGTTGCTTCTTGCTCTAGGTGGTTCTCAATTAAGACATCGCCTGAAGCTTCAGCTCAACTATGCCAATTTACATCGTTTTGAAACCGCAGTAGTGTGATATATGCCCATTTTTCAATCGAATCATAATCGAGTGCCAGTAATTTTTTTGCGCAAAGCCCCTTTATACCATTTTTTAACCGAACTACTTCCGGATTCTTCAACAGGCTAAGCTGATTCGAATCAACATACCCCACCCCTTTGAATTGAACATTTCCTCTTGGATTTTTGGCCATCCTATCCTTCATAGTTTGAAGGGCCTTATAGTTCTTGAAATATGAACAGGTAAAACCTCACCCTACCGGTTGTATGAGACGAGTGTACTTTAAATGGGAGGACAAAATCTGTCCTCCCATTAATTTTATTTGTTCGCAGTATTGGTTTAATAGATAAGAGTAGCGCTCTTGAGTTTTTCTACCCCTACTACGCCTCATGGAATATGTCACTTCCATACAGCTTATTCATAATTTCCGGGCATGTTCGCTTCAAAAAATCTAGCGATATCATAAATCATAAGTTGACAAATATCTCTGATCTTGTGATAGCTCATAAGTCGTTTCATCAATCCATCGAATACCCTTGTATCCAAATGGATCGATGAAGAAAACATTGGTTGATTATGTAGTCTCGCTGTTCGATTTCATCTAGGACAGATGAATACTCTGTTCAAAATCAGCTGGAACACTCGCCAATTCTGCCTATGAACATTTATATGCTCTAATTTTTTGAGAAAGACTGTCGACACATCGTTGACTTTGTCTAGCGCATATAATGAAATTTTCTAGTTGGAAACCCATGCAAATAACATTTGGCAACTCCTGCAACAATAAGTGTGTGGATCCATCACAGTGATTGGGTTTTTGTTGAAGTCGTATAATATGTTCCAGGACCAGGAAAAACCATCTAGATAAAGCAACTACCCGGAATCTGCATTTTTTCCTGCTGCTGGAACAGGATATTCACCATGGGCTTATAATAGCTTTTTTAATACGCCAACTTAATTTTTGTCTGCTCTTCAATTACCCATGGAATTTCTTCAGGCATTTAAATCCTCCCACTGCAAAATCGTGTTTTTTTGTCGTAATGATACACATAATACCTAGGAAATTATAGCACGGATATCGTCTTGGCTTTCAAAATTTACTTCCGAATGAAAGTTGAGATCCACCGTGTCGCAATTGAATACAACTGTCGCCGATTCGACGTGGCTTGGAAAGCATGCGCGTTGAGTGACGCCGCGGTGAAGTAGGGTCGGCGGTACCTTCCGCCGCTTTGAGAGATAGCCTAACTGCCTACTTGCAGCAGAAGCATTTCCAAGCTCCTTGGCAGTCCTAACAGCGTTGTGTCTTTATACGAAGGAGTAAAAACTCCGGCGGCAGATTGTTTCGCTTTTCCCATTCCCATAATCACCTGTTCGATGTGTCCGAAAAAAGTGGTACAGGTTAGTCAGAATTTGATCCAACTAAATTATTGGGAGACTGCTTTGATATAGACTCGAATTTTTTTGGATAGAGAAAGTGGAATGCTCCAAGAGTTCACAAATTCTTTCTTCTCTTGGTACTGAACATGGAACATATTAGATGATTAACAACAAGTCTTTGAAGAACTGTGTCGTAAGCAAGCATATTCCCTTAAATCGCACTTTAATGTTTTTAACATCTCAAAGGGAAAGCCTTGTAGAAGTTTATTTAATCGCTAGTCAATTAGTGAAATGACGCGTCGTCATTCTTATTAATAACTCTTTATATGTTGCATCAAGTTTTCAGACCCGCCGCGCCCGCTACTTTTGAAATAAAAGCATAAGAAGAAAAATACACAATCCAAAGCCATTTTCCTTGCGATTGCACAATATCCGATTTTCCAGACGCACACTTTGTGCTCCACGCGCTCTCTAACGTATCAATAAATCCCTCAGAATCGGCTTCCAAGAGCATGGAGAAAGTACCCCAATATCCTCATGCCGCAAGAGTATAGTTCACGAGCAAGGGAGTATTTCAAAATCTCCGCCTAGAGAACGCATAGTAATTCTTAGAACCTGTCCCCTAAATCGCACGGTCTTAAATGCGAGCGTGATCCGCTGAATCAATTGAGCTACGCTGTCTGTTCGCCCTAGTAGATTCCGAAAATTCGTCCTCTGATTTGCTAGCAAACCTATTGGCTTCAATTTCATCCTTGCTTTTTTAGCCTTTTTTCGCGAACGGATTCAACACTGCGATCTTCGTAAATAATAGCAGGTATTTCACTCAAAATTCCATTTAACTGATCGACGTCTTTCTCGAGTCGAATTTTCTCGACTTCCTGAAACTGCAATTTGCATGGCTAAAATTACGTCTAAGATAAATGTGTCTTTTGAGTGATGTGTCAAAAACATAATGATGTTGCATTGACCTCTTTGCTCAAATTCTGCACATTTCGGAAATGGTTTGACTGTGTTTCAGCACTCGATATTGTGTTCGCCAATTGCTTTGCCATAAAGAAATAGAAAACGTACGTATATTTAAATTGAAACGAATCCTGTGACTCAGATAAAATGTTGCGCTAACCAATTACGTAGAGCATCTGAAAAACCTATTGTAACTTTGTAGAAGCTGCAGTAATTATTCTGGAAGTCAAGCAGATCGAGTCTAGAGATTACCTTTATTTTTTTCCAAATAAATGGCTGGCAAGATTGATCAAATACTTCGGTAAAGCCCAGTCATCATGAGGATTCTAAGTTTTGCGAATGAGTGAGTTATCAAACATTCATAATAGTATCCGTAGGAGTTTCCTTAAATTATTCGTTGTACTTGTATCTGTAGTTTGAAGTATGGTTAGTACAAAAAATGGATTGACGGTACAAAATTCTTGCCAATGATTGTTTAACGACTCGATTTGTCGCGTCATTTTTGCGTATACTTCCGATGGGTTAATATATTCTTCTTGCCCAAGCGAGTTCCACTTATTCACCAATTTAGCTCTAAGAGAATGTCCAAATTCCATTATTCCGAAGTGTTGAGAGGTTTTGATTAAGAATTAAATCATGATCGGTTTTTCCAATGACCTCACCAAGCTCAAACAAACGTGTCTACGGTGATAATAATGTTCGGATACTGTTCATCAATCAGTTGAAGAAACTTGAGTTTGTTCGCATGTTTAGCTTAGATTCATCAAAGTCATCATTATTAGCACGATTTTTTCCTGTCCAAACTGCAAAAAAACTTCGTATTCAGAAGGGAGAACTGATTTTCAAAATTATTTTTAATAACCTTTTTAAAGGTGTCTAGGTTTAGATTCTTTATGTCCTCGCCACGAAATAAATTAAGGGTGTCAAACCAGACTCATAGAGCCGTAAGCAAAAATATTTGCAGAGAGAGGTTTTCCGGATTTTTCGGATCCCGAAAGAATCACTTTTGGGCACGAACCAATTTCATCTATTAGACCTGAGCGGACAGGGAGTCGAGGTGGGATGTCTTATTTTTGAACGATTTTTCCTCATGTCCCTTATATCGGGCAAATAAAAATATCATCGAATTTTATATTTGCTTTAATGGATGCTTAAACTGGCTCCAGATTCGTTCAAAAAATGGTTTTCGTATAATTGGATTTCTTTCAAAATCTCTTTTTACGATAGATTTTACTCTTCGTGTAAAATTTGTCTTGCGGCATCTTCCCTAGGCAAATATTTTCCGTTTTTCCAAAGATACGTCGCGAAGTCTCGGCTTCCCTCTTAAGGTCAATAACAATAACGTTGAATCCACTTGAATATTATTTTCTGAATCTTGCAAAACAGACCCTTCGATATACAATGTTGTGTTGCCATCTAAATTATCCTTCGAGTACTGGCCCGCAAATGCTCATGCCGGTAAGAATCATATCTGAGGTATTTTCTAAATGGGTTTCGGAACTCACGCAATTTTCAAGCCAATTCAGAGGGTGATGTAGAATACTTATTACAGTATCAGCCTTATTTATAATCTGATCACTTGGAAATATTCGTATAGGAAAAATTAGGGAACCAGCATCGTTTCGCTTTTGGGACATCCAGGATGAATTGTAGCAGTTAAAAAAAAACATTATGCCTTTGAATTCGCAATTATATACGCTAAGGATTTTGTGATCAAAGAGAGGATTCGGTGGGTTATAGATACGGGAAAACTCAAAATAATCTTTTTTGCGCCTTACAGCTTTCTTCTATCAGTTGTTCGGGAATATCGGTTTGTGATCTGATGTTATCGTCTTAATGACTATATCGCGCAACAAGTTTCGAATCCTCGGAATAATCGCAATCATGGTTCCAGGAACAATAATACATATTGGTGCCTTCGTAGAATATTCTTCGATTTCTAGCAGCAAGTATCCAGAAAATCCTTTGCAATTTCATACTCATTTTTTTTCCAGAGAAAGCAATATCACCAGATACTAGAATGACAGTGCGGTCGCTCTCTAATGAAAAATTCTTGACGCTGTCAAAGAGGGCATTTGCCTTTCCCAGAATGGGATTTTCAGACGCACTGAAATGGAGTCACTTAAATGAATCTGGCGACTTTCATTTTATTTCCTTTTGCAAATGTTTCTGGATTATACGGAATATGTTTCGTGTAAAGCAAAAAAGTTCTCGAACCGTAAGTAAGACTAGATTTAATCTATTCAAATCGAACGAATTCGACGCGTAAATTTTATCCATTTTTTGTGGGTGTTTTTGATTTTTTTCTCTTTATAGGGAAATTGCATGCAATCTTCCATGATGGTATTCGTCTTCTTATAATATATCCATTCATCACCAAGCACACCCCACGGCTGATGACACCGCTTCCACGCCGCAATGCATGTATTCCCGCAAGCCTTACCCACGCTGCAAAGTCTTGCAGCAACCCCATGCCTTTCCGGGACTCGGCGGACGCGAATAAGGCGGTCAACCGAAAACAAACAGACAAACGCACCAATCGCCAATGGCCTCATCGCCGCCACCCGCGATCCTCGTATCCACAACCAACCGTGACGCGAAACCAACAAAACGAATCGCCTCACCGCATCGCTTCGGAACGTGCCAACTAGCGAGCATTTTCATCCAGAGGGCTCCCGGTGCGATTGTGATGGCCGACACAGCCTCGCCATCAGAGCACTCCTATACCGTCTAAAAACAGGTCAAATAGCACCGTATTTGGCGTTTTTTCGCCATGCTTCGTAAACAAATCCGGCACTCCTTCGAAATTCCGACAAGCCGCCTTCCCCACCCACCTAAAGTCCTCGCAAAACGCCTGCACCCATCCCACCTTCACCCGCATCGTCTCGCGCCTTTCCCCCTGCCAGACCCAGAGTCACTACCGTTTGCACTCCGCTATTTCGTCCCGTGCCCACATGCACGCCCGGCTCACGTCCAAAGCAAAGGATCATTGAAATCTTTGTTGCGAAGAACCACCAAGCCGCCCACAAGGAAACACCGCGCGTCACATGCACTTGAGACCATAATCATCTCCATCGCGCACAAGGCATTGCCATCGACTAGCGCATCCAGAAAGCCGAGGCGAATGTCGAAGTCGGTTGCTGACCTTGCGACCCAAGCCGCCGCGAGTATGCCAAACGCCCGTTCCCCAATCCATTGAGTCGCCACCATGCGTGCTCATTAAAACAGGAGGCCGAGAGCGCTGCGACTTGATACCGCGATTTGCCCACCGAACACCAAGGCGGGAATCAAATCGTCCGCGCCGCCCCATTGCGTTTTCAAACCGCCGCCGATTTCAAACCGGGGTCCAAAGGCCAAGGACAGGCCAATGGGAATGTCGATCACGTCTCCGCCCGAGGAACGATGAAGGCCGCATGCAAGGTCGGCACCCTGCGAGAGACCCGCCGCCATAAGCCAAGTACGTGCGTTCATGAATGGGATTGAGCGCGATGGCTTGATCACCAGGGAGACGAGGCCAAGGTCAAAGGAAGGGCAAGTCGCCTTTTGAAAAAACTCATGTGAGAGAACTCCAGTCATCCAAAAAAGAACATGCCTTGGTCAAATCCAACGCCTCATTTCAGCAAAGTGTAGTCCCTGGGTCAAAAGCGAGCAAAAATAGGCCTCAGCCACACTTAGGACGGATGTTATGGATGCCGAATTGGACGTCCGATATAATGAATGCATCGCCTCTGTCCCGAGCGGAATGGATGCGCTTAATCGGAGCCAAGGGAATGGACACGGGGAATGGGAAGGCGCCAACCCACCGACGCCGCGAGTCAGGAGTGGGTTCTCATCGTCGACGACGATCCACAATTGCGCCGCTCCATGCGCGAATCCTGGAGACCTCGGCTTTTGCGTGATGGAAGCCCGCAATGCCTATGACGGTTATTCACGGTCGCGCAATACGGCGCGCAATTGAAGTTGCTGATCACCGAGCTGAATCTCTTGCCTGTGGGTGGCGTTAGTTGGCCGAGAATGCCTTGCGGCTCTGGCTCACCTGCAAATACTTTGCACGTCCGACATGGCCGACGCCCAAGGCCTGGCCTATTGGATGCGCTATCTCAATGCGAATTCCTGCAAAGCCTTTTTCCCCCTTGAACTGCATGGCGCGTGCATTTGGCTTTGGGACGGCACTTCAAGACGCCACCTATTTCCATCATGGATTATCAAGCCCCGACAGTGGGCACCAAACAGCGTTCCAGCAATGACGAGGAAATGTTCTGGCTCGAAGAGGTGTGACGCCCGACTGGGGACAAAAAAATCGCGCGTAGCGGCGCTTCCTCCTTTCTTCTCCCATGCGAATATTCTAAGATCTTTCAGCATGAAGCTTCAAAACCCCAAGTCGAAAATCCAGAATTGTCCCCAAAGGCACCGTCTCGGTGCATGGCAATATTGCCCAACCCGAAGCTCACGACCTCATTGAGGAAGTCTCA
>JAQNDB010008344.1:0-10521 GCA_029204045.2 Tillandsia leiboldiana | reverse complement strand
CAGAAGGAGGACGAATTGGTACTTGTGCGCGACGAATTAGAAACCATACGAGGCGAGAAAGTAGAGCTGCATCAAGCGTTGGAGTCTATCACGAACTTGTTCTTGCATTTCCCCAGAAGTGTCGCTGAGGTTGAACGCATGATGATTGAGCACGAACGAAATGAAGACCGAAATCCAACGCTGCGCTTCGGCGCGCTGTCCTCCTGATCCTGTGCGGGTTGAGGGAAAGGTTGAGCTGCGTTTGATGTCTGCTCCACAGCAGCAGTTGCCTGGTCGTGCTCAAAGCTCTCCGCCATTGCCTCGGTCGTCATTGGAGCCGACGGGATTCGTCGCCATGGTGCAGACGATGACGCCCTTGAAGCTCACCTCGAGAGACAACTCGCGGAGCTGATGGACATTCCCCCTCTTCCTCCCTTATCGCATTTCACGGATGCGCTGCGTGCCTCCAACGCACCCAGCTCTATTCCGATGACAACGTCAACGGCAACGTTTGCCGCGACTTCGCCTCAGCGAGCAGCTAACAATCGTGCCACAGCAGAGACGACGGGCCTGGGATTCGTTTCACCAAGTGGGGGTCCTGGAACAGTGCAAGACGTTCACCTAACATTTCAGCTCTTCGACGACAGCAATTCTGGTGTCCTCGGTGCAGAAATGCTCAAACTTTGCCTCGCTACCCTCGGAATACAACGATCGTTGCCACCAACGGTCACACACATGTCAGAAACCGAGTTCCTTGAGTTTTGTTGCGGATCGACATCGTGACTTTCCCCCCTATCCTCTTAGAAGGCGTTACCGGCATCCTCCTCCCTTCTTGTATCATCGCTACGATTTTCGCCCAGCTTCCGAAGGGCACCTTCTCCTCCATCACTCATGTCCAGCTCACAATCCTCCCTTAATTCGGCTTCAGGCAAAAATAACGCAAAACAGAACAAGACTATTAGGTGTATCGCGATGTCGAGCAAGAAGGAATCTCAACAGGTTACTTTGAGAGTATCGGAGTGCATGCTGATGTTGCGCTGCACTGACAGACCGAGGTATCACGCATCCCCTCGAACTTCAACGGAAGGCATTGCTGCACACCGTCAACGATTTTGCTGATGTGATCGCTGAAAGCCCCGCACACAGTGGGCGGCATTCACTGTTGGCTATTTTTGCAGTCCACTGCGTGCTGAGCTCCGAAGCGAAGAGCAATGTCGTTATTGTGGCAAACAACGCTGCGGCAGCAGCTAGATAATCCAACCCCTTCAAAGCTTGCTTGCAGCAACGCGTGTCGTTGCCGTGCCTTGCCTCGACGAGCGTCCACATAAAGTGCCAACCTCAACGGCCTCAGGTCAGGCAATCGCCGGCACGGTTGTCGTGGGCACCTTAGGAGTGTTCAGCAATGGACCCCTGAAAACTTTTCGAACACTGTCACTTTGGTGGTGGAGGACTGCTGTGCTCATGATGCGAAGCCGTTGCAAAGTGCGATTGAGACCGTCATCCAGCGCTCCCCGTCCACAAACCTCTTCTTCTTATCGAGCCGTGCTCCATCTGATGTTAGTGTCTCCATTCGATACCTGCTGCGCCGCAAAAATCGGCGCTACTACTTCCAAGCAAATGCCTCGGCCCGGTTCTCGTATCTCATGTGCCACGACGCCGCTGACCGTGAAGCATTGTGTATGCAGGTGGCGCAGCTGAAGGGATTGAAGAGTGTCTTGATTTTGACGCATAACAAGAGGTACGTGACCTTAAAGCGAACCTTCACCAAGATCTTGGGGTTAAATCGTTCTGCATTCAACGAAATACCCAACCACAAGACCACGACCGAACCCTATCGGAGTTTCTTCGCTCGCCGTTTGCAGCCTTGGTGGCGATGGATGCGTATCCGGGCGTTGACGTGATGGACCTGGACGCCATCATTCAGTACTACCCCCCACAAAAGTCAATGCCCGAGGATGAATGGGCGGAGTACGTCTCATACTTGCAGACTACGTGTGACCCACGCCGACCTACAACAGTAGTAACCTTGGTGGCCCCAGACGACTTCTCGCTTGTACAGTACTTCATGAAACGGGTTGGGGCTGAGGGTCCTGTGATCAACATCAGCCCGACGCACCCCTCTTGTCAGCCGCTGTGTTTCCACCCTGAAATTATCATGCAAGAGAAGATGCGTATTGAGAGCGCGCGCGGCAGTTCAAAGAGTCGATCACCAGTTGCTGCCTCAACAGTGCCTTTGCCGCGATCTCAGCGGTCTGATGGGGGAAAAGGAGGATCGAACCCAGGCAGTGTCCCACCACCACCGCCCCCGCCGCCTCCACTTCCTGCTCACGTCCAAAGTAGCAAGGTAACTTCGAATACAAATGCACCGTTGTTGCTGTAGCTGCAGACAACAGCAATGGGAATAAAGCAAAGGGTCAGCAAAACCAGAACCAGGGAAGCCAGGGCAACCAAGGTAGTGCCGCCGCATCTTCAGGGTCAGGGAGAGGCCAAGGCGGTAACAACGGAAACGGCCAGAAGAAGGGTGACAACGGCAATGGAGGTCAGTCCAAAGGAGGAGCCTCAACTTCCAACACAAACGCACAGCCAGTTGCGGCGGTAGCGAAAGAAAGTCACAGTGCAGCACCCGGCGAGGAGAGGCGGGACGCCGAAGGTAGCAAGGAACGCGACGGTGGGCGCCGTCGACGTCGCTAATCATCAAGAACACTCGCAGCGAGAAAAAAAATCAAACAAGAAAGAAAACGAAAAAAAAAACGATTTGCGACTTCGCCTCTTCCACGTGGACCTTTCCCCGTAAGTCTCAACTCTATTTTGCGTCAGCGCCCCTCCTCCCAAACTCCTTCTGTGATTTATTTTCTTTTCTGGAGCCCCCTCAGAAGTTGAGACTGCGAACTCATTTCCTTATTGCGTGCCTTAAATACGAATTTCTCAAGGAAGAAGGAAGGCGGCATCATCTCATCTCCCAGTTTGCTGATTTCATCAAGCGTGAACTCGAACCACGCTGTGATTCGGTCACTGCTAACATGGGGCGGTTCCTTCAGATTCTCGGAAAGACGTTTGTGGTGGAACATCTGTATGGCTCGAAGTACGCTCCGCACATTGGAAAGTACCTACCTTCCCTACGTCTATGTGAAGGCGATGCTGTTTGCCGCTGGGCTGACGAGCTCGCGCATCACGAACGCCAGTACATACAAGGACTTGTGGAGATTTTGCTCCCAAGCCACGATGCGCAAGCCATTGAAAATCGTCTTGAGATTGCCCAGTTCATTGAAGCGGTCTCACCGGGAAAATCTCCGAAAATATCTCGTCGTTTCTCTCCGGCTCGATGCTGACTTCGCCGGTGCTAAGTCGCGTGTTAGTGTACGATGCAATTTGTGCAGCATCTGCGGATGGTCACTACTCATTGGAAGAGCGGCAGCATGTTCACCGTGTTGGTAAGCAGCTCGGTATTTCAGAGAATGTTCGCATGAAGATGGAGCGGATTTGTGAAGGTGAGCATCGAACTGCGGCGCGGAAAGCCACCCTCCTCTGTGCATTGAAAAAGCCGCGTGCAGGTGGTCTTCCGACTCCCTCGGGATCCTCATCTCAATAGCTACTCCCTTTTTCTCGATGTCTCACAGGTACTCGGGCTAAAAATTGCAACTATTCACATTTGTTTGTGGATCCAACTTCCTGTTCTTTGACTCGATTGACAGTGGAGAGCGAAACGCAAAAAAAAAAAGGAGCAAGGAAGCGTTCTGCGATGAGCAGCTCAGAAGCGATCTCTATCTGGGTGGTTGTTAGTGTCGTGGCATTCCTAGCTTTGTTCGCCTGCTGCTTTTGCTGCTATCGACGCTTGAGGAGTTCCCAATCTCACGAAGCTGGTGTTGCGCTCGACAGTGTAGAGGAGTTGAGAGAGACTCATAGCTATCCTCAGCCTGAGGCAGCCAGAATTGACAGTACTAGCTTACCTTCCGCAACTCTCAACACACATCGATGGTCACCTGGAGTCCCCAAGCAATCCAATTCGATCCCGCGCCAGGAACATATCGCAGTCCCTGCCCCGTGAGGCTTGTGTGTCCAGGATGCGAAATCTACGTTCGAATCTTGAAAATCTCAGACGAAAAGGGCTACGAGGGTACGGGCTCCCGTCGATACCTTGACGAGCTGCTCTTCACAGAGCCAGGCTCGTACCGCATCGATGCGCACGCTCTGGGTCGAGATGCTCGGGAAGTGGCAGTGGCAGCGGTAGAGTACCACATTGTCCCACCGCCGCCGATCATCTCACCAAGCAGTGGTGAGGTGCTGCCAGCCACTCAGATCTGCATCTACGTTAAGCAACCGAATGATCAAGCTCCACTCAGCAGCGCACCTACGAAACAGCAGGAAGTGTACACGATTTTCTACAGCACTTCCGCAGATGAATTTCCCACCGCACCGTACACGGCGCCGTTCGTTCTGGACCCTGCACAAGACCGAACCAGCAGGCCACTATTCAGGCACTTTGCGTCGTAGATGGCATACGAAGCGACGTGGCGAGGGTGACGCTCACCATGGTGTCTATCATGCACCTGCTGGAACACGAATATCGCCTCCCCAACGTTGCGCGTGGACGCTGCAAACAGTTACCTCAGCTTTGAGCCACTAGGAATTCAGCAACCTGTGTCGAAGAGCGTAACAGAAGGGTCGAACCATCGCAAGAAGCGTGAGAAGGACAAGTCTGCTGTCGCAACGGTCCAGGCTCAACTGCAGTCGACTCCTTTCCAATATCCAGGTGTGTATCAGTGTCCCATCGTCATGCCTCCACAAAGTTCAACGGCGCCAGTCGCTGCCTCTGCCATTGCCTCAACAACTCTCACTACGGTGCCAATGGGTGCCCAAATTTGGTTTGCAGTGGATCACATCACCACTGCTAAGGCCGTGTCGCGATCCTCGCGGACTGTCGTAGGTGAATGGAAACTCTACACGGGTCCACTGCTGCTGGGCTCAGAAGTTGCACAGATTTCTGCCTGCACTGTCGTTCCGATGCACCGCACCTCCGCGATGCGGAGTAAAGTTGGTGCGATACGATGTTTCCCGACAAATTGAAGATGGAAGCGCACAAGTGACCTCTTCTCTCTCTGAATATGCTGAAAATGACACGCTGCCAGTTCCAGTCATGCGGGTGGAATGCCGTGGCTCATTTGTTGGATTTGACCCACCCCCAGCAGGCGGCAAAATCCCTGTACACTCTCAACGGGACGGATCCGAGTGATCACCTCGCATCATTGTGGAAAAACGATGGCGATTTTCCCAACGACGGTGTTGAATGGAATGGATTTGCTTCAGACTCATTCCGAATAGATGTAGGCGAGACGAGGCCTGAGCTCACGATCAAGGCACGAATCTGCTACCGAACATCTTCCGGCTTCCGCTACGGATACTTGTTCTCCCGTACATTTGCACTCTCATGATGTGAACAACTCCGCGTCCTGCCTTGTTAGACTCGAGTCACGATAGATGTTTTTCCATAGACTCACCTCATCATCTCCTCCCCTACTCCAATCCTCCCCATCGCTGTCGACTGCGGAACCGTTCACTCATCGTCTTACTGGTTGGACGGGAATGCATACAAAGCGATATTTTTCAAACCATCAAGATAAAGAAAGCAAGGGAGCCATGACGCTAAAGTGGGCCACATTTGTGTTTGGAATCTGCTGAATCCTGTGTTCCATGCTCATCACCGATTTACGAGACGGAAGGTTGTTGTCGATCGCTTTCTTGATCGTAGCGGTTTCTTTGTCACGGCAGGGCTTGGTGTCATGTTTGGCGGCGCTGCATATTTGGCAGCTGCGTCGTACCTCCCCGGGAGTGGTGTTCCTGCAGGCTTCACGGTCGAAGAAGGTGCTGATGTCATCTTGAAGGCGATGGGCATGGAGAGTAACAAGGAGTTCCCCGTGTTCACGTTGCTTAGAGCAAAGGCGGAAATCATGACGAAGCTTCATGCAGCCATGGATCGCATCGAAGTGCGGAAGCAGCGCGAGGAGGTCGAAGCGATGAAGCGCCAAACTGGAGGAGCTTCGCTCTCAGCAACAACGGTCTCCTTGACGGATGAGCTGAAAAAAGGTATTTTAAAAAAGAACTCATGCACAAACGTGTTGGTGCATCGTAAGCTGATGCAGAGCGATTTTCCAATGATGTTGCACAGCCACAAATATCTTCGTGGAGGGAAAGAGAGACCATGCAAACAAGACTGCGGAGTAGACTGGGCCTCACGGCACTTGATGAGCTTCCGGATCCTGTCCCGTCGTGAGCAGCCCTCACATTTCCACGACGCGCACTACGATATCTTTGCGGAGACGGACGCCGTCAATTTTAGGAGACGGAAGCGGACAGCAGGAATCCTCGGTGCTATCAGACAACACTGGGCTTCTTCTACACACAAGGGAGAACCTCCTATTTTTCCAACGGCTCCTGTTGCTGCACCACGTCGATTTGTTCTTCTGAGGCCACACAGAACGTCAATCCGAACTGCTGGACTTGGCGATTCAGATGACGCTGTGCTAAATCCGCGATTGGCTTGGCGTGAGGTTGCTCGTAGCTGCTCTGAGACACTGCCGAATTTACGAGTGCTACGCGAGCGTCGAGAGATAGCTCAGCGAGGGTTGCGAGATGCCATTTTGCATGCACAGTCACGAGCTCGCCACGAGCAGCGCTTGCGGATGTTGCTCGCAGACGACGAAGGTGCATTTCGAAACGACCTGCTTCAGGAACTGCGAGAAAAGCGAGTGCGTCTGGGGACTTCTGCACAGAGGCTTCGTCAGTCGGCCCAACCCGCTTCGGGCGACACGCACCGCAGTTATCACCAGAAGAAGTGGAAGAACGAGCGGCACTGAGGCTCCTGGAAGTCGTGGATGCACTTGACGCTCACTTGGAAGCATTCCACGAAGCGCAATCCGCGAAGGTGGAAGAGTCTGCGAGCGCAGCAGAGCGTCATCTCCAGCAATTGGCCTTCGATGGCCTCGTCGTGAGAGGAAGTGCAACGGCTTTGGTGGGACCATCGGCGCTGCTCAGAAGGCGAGCTCGAAACGACATCCCCCGTTGCGTGGTGTTGTCGGAGCCACATTACATACAGCGTCGACGTTTCACTTTACGTTGGTGGATGTGCACCGCGCGTTGCAAGCAACTCAGGCGTTTGCAAAATTGATTGCCTTTTCAAAAGGATGGGCTTGTTTTCTTGCTTGAGACGATGCTCATTCATAAATTGAATTGTCTGCTCGCAGATGAGATGGGTCTTGGAAAGACCATAAGCTCCATAGCGCTGCTGAGCTCTGTGGTGCAGATGCGGAAGTTTTGGTGCGAGGCACATCCCATCACGGCTCATGACGACTTTCGTGAAAGCCGTTGTCCTCTTCGCCCTCTCGGCTCCTCCAGCTCGCGGCGAGCGAAACGGATGAGGGACGAGGATGATGATGATGATGATGCAGCCTCAGGACGGTACACGATGACGATGTTGATGACGAGGGCAAGTCTCGAAGCCGTCGATGGAGTGCAGCTTCGACATCGAAGAATTCAACACGATCGCTCCCGTTGCTGGTGCCTACAAAGAAGCTGGCCACCGCTTGTGCTCCCTGATCACGTCATGCGCCCCAATGCTTGTCCTGGGTCCACTGTCCACGCTTCCAAACTGGGCCGAGAGTTCGAGATTTTTGAACCAGGCGTGTTCGACGTGTTCATCATCAATGGAAGCGGGGCGGAGCGAGAAATGTTGCTGCATTCCTTTCTCGCGAGGGTCTATCAGCTTTCATTTGGCGCCTCAGTTGCCATCCGAACACCGCAACGTCGAAAGGGAAGACGGAATACAACGGAAGTTGCGGCGCATGATGTTATGCTTTCAAGTCCCACATTGTGGACACAGGCCGCTTCCGGCACAATGGACAGTGACGATGCTCCTCGTGTACCCGTTCTCTTGCTTCCTCATGACTTCTTTTCGCGAAAGCTCGATCACATCGGACTTCAACTTCTGCATCATGTACCTTGGCAAATGGTAGTGATCGATGAGGCTCAGCGCATCAAGAACTCCGATTCGAAACTGTATCGAGTCCTCAGCGAAGAGCCTGCGGTTCGGACAGCAGCGACTTGCACTGACCGGGACACCGCTGCAGAATAATGTGATGGAACTGTTCGCCTTGCTCGAGTTCTTGTTACCTGAGAGATTCAATCGCAAGATGAAGCTACTGTGAAGCTGATGCGACTGCTCAACGATGTGCTGGCCGAGTGCTCATCACTGGCAGTCACAACACAAACGGGCTCATCAACTAGCGACGCAAGGGGAGGAATGACATTTTCCAGCGAAGCACTGCAAATGCTTCTCTGCCGTCGGATGCACACTTTCCTCCAGCCGATGATGCTTCGTCGTGAGAAAGCTTTCGTGCTGGATCAATTACCTTCGAAGGATGAAATGTTATTGTCTGTCCCGAAATGGCTCTCCAAACGATTTTCTTAAACGCACTGGACGTGAAGCGACAACGGAAAACCCTTTCTGGGCACTATACCCTCGGAGTTCGCAAGGTCCTCATGCACCCGTATCTGATGCTTCATTCGTTTTACATGGATGAGCGCATGGTGTACACCAGCGGCAAGTTCTTTGTCCTCGATGTCGTCTTGCGGTTCTTGCTTCGCTTTCGGCACAAAGTTCTTATTTTCAGCAACTGGACGAAAGTTCTCGATGTTGTCGAGAGTTTGTGCATACTACGCGAAATTCCGTGCGTTCGGCTCGAAGGACGAACTGCAGTGGAGCTTCGCGAGAAACATATCAACCGATTCACTGCTGCCAATGATGAAACGGAGGAGCAAACGAGTGAAGCTCCCGCACCAGGCGTACATCAACACAATCCAACATCAGATTCGGTGTCCGGCGATATTGCGTCCACAGCATCAGTGGATTGTTTCTTGATATCAAAGATCGCAGGTGGGGTCGGTCTCAATTTACAAGCGGCGGACACTGTCATTCTTCTCGATGTGGACTACAACCCTTCAACGTGATGCGCAGGCGCTGGCCAGGGCTTACCGCGTCGGGCAAAAGAAACACGTGAAGGTGCTGAGGTTTGTTCTGCAGCACCCAGTCGAAGAGAGGATGTTGCAGGTAGCTGCCGAGAGCAGCATTTGGAAGGGGCGCTTGTCCACGCGGTCGCTACGATCTCACAAGCACCGGGGCCGATAGGGACGCATCCGTGCAGCATGTTTCGAATCAATGCGACAACGGAGGTCTCAGCGCGCAGCTGCAAGGTGTTGATGGGACTGCTGCTTCTGCTGCCGATATTGTCAATGAGCAGCTCATGGCCTCACTACCTCGAAGCATCGAAGAGACGGAGACGCTCTGCGAAATGCTGCATGCTCACTGGTTTGCTATGTCACAGTTCGAGGCTGCAGAACGAGCAACGGAATTGAGCTGGACCCGGAGGAGGCGGCGTGGCACGCTCTGGCATCGGCCACTTCATAAGAAGGACAAGAAAGTTCAGGTCGACGAATCTAAATTTAGATTGGCCTTGCACTCGGAGGCCCGTCATGGTGATTATGTGTATCAACCCTTTTATTGCGAATAAAGAAGAAGGCAAGTGGGATAGAGACACTTCTAATAAACCATTATCCCACGTCATGACCTCGTCAACTTCTCCTCGCCCCGTTGTCGATGTTGACGATAGGGCGATGGTGGCGGTGCCGGGATTGGAGTCTGCCGCCGGTGCGTCGGATGTGGTGGTGCGTGATCGTCGACTGGCACTGATTCTGCAGTATCTTGTGTGAGGTAACAGCTGCCTGCCGTGTTGTACACGATGTGCGTGAGCGAAACGCACAACTTCGTCACGTGAAGTCAGCTTGGCGTGCTGCAATGCACACGGCAGCGAGTCTGGAGGCATGCGACGATGATGAAGGGAATGGCCACGATGCTTGCCATGAAGTTTCGCTGCTGATGGACTTGTGGAGCCATGGGAGTTCTGTCGCACATGTCTGGTCCGAACCCTTTGGCTCGGCTATATGGCTGCGGGTCTGGCAGATGCGGCCACGACCGGAATCTGATGCGAATTCGAGAAGACCTCACTGTTGCTCCCACACCAGCAAGCCCATCAGATGGGAGGCAGCAGCGTTCTTTTGCGCGTCGCCTGTTGGAGGTGCCAGTCGCGGCGTTGGAGGAGGAAGTGGGACGCCATGGCGTCGCAGTCCGATGGCGGTCATCCTCACGGTCCCGTGTCGCCCTACGTACTTCTGGGACTTCGGCAGTGGATGACGCTTGGGGTGTGGGTGATGGCTCCACCGCTGCCATTGCGTCTGCTGTCGCGCTGCGAGGGGTTGTAGTCTCAGGACTGGGTGACGCGTGGACGGTTGAGCAGCCGACTGATCCCGCGTGCAGGAGGGTCACGCGCCTCCACAGCGGGAGGAAGTATGTGCTGTGAAAGTTGTGGTGTCCAATCGAACCGTTGCCCCTGTCACCACACAGACCCATGCATGGCAACCCACCAATTCCTGCTGGTGTCGGCAGAGGACCCTTCGCAGCAGCGAACGACTGCGACATGCTCCCACCAGTTGTGG
>JAQNDB010008341.1:0-10524 GCA_029204045.2 Tillandsia leiboldiana | reverse complement strand
AAGGGTCGAGTCGCTAGGCTCACTGAAACCAAGTAGACTATACATCCGCCGGATACCTCGTGAACCAGTCCATGCCAGCACCTCGTCGTATTCCTGCCTCCCGACTCGAAATTCCCAGTCACGACGCCACCGGTCGCACACCACCCAGCCGTGCTGAGCAGTCAGCAACAAAGTCTCGCGATGCGTCGAGGTGCCCCAGTCATACCGCCCAACGCATACTAATGATCCTTTAAAAGTCCAAAACATCCAACCGACGACGAGGAAAACAAACCACAAACGCCTCACAAGGCTCCGAGAGGTGCCAACAAAAACAGGCTGGGTTACTAACTACCATAACTTCTCCCCTGAAAACAATGGACTCACCTATCACCGACACGGACCGCTCCCCTCCGTCCCCAATACGGGACACTTCCACCCGTCACCAACCGGGCCACAAGTTCGGAACATAAAACCACCAACCCTGTCACACCCCGGGGGTCGAGCCTGCGCCCCGGGCTCGCCAACAGACCCGCCGTCTGTGCGGAAACTGCCGCACAGACGAAGCGTCTAACCTGTAAAAAGGGATCTAGCCATACAAGTATCAGAGCACAAGAGATGCAACACTGAAGAAAGTAAACTGCATACAAGAGTCACTAAGTACATAATCCAGGTACAACATCCACCTCCCAAAATGGGGTACACCACCACTATCAAATACAAAAGTGGAAACCAAAAATACCCGAGTAGATCTACCTGTGACTCTACAGACCCAGGAGGCACTAGTCGGCCAAGCCCTTGCCGCGGTCTGAAGACTCCGCACGTGCCGGCCCTGGAACGGCCGCCTCAGAAAAACCTGTCACACACGGCGGGTGTGAGATCAACTGAAAAGTCAGATCTCAGTGGGTACCGATGTCCTATCCTCGGTAGCCCACCAAGTCCACTGGAGGCAAAAACAGATAGATAGATAGATAGATAATACTGAAATGAAAGCTGTAAGTAAATCTATCACTATATGCCTCAATGCAATGCTGTACTAAATGACATCTAGCATAATATGAAATGACCACCCGCACATGTCATTCCCCGCAGCCACCCGGTAACTCGGCCAGGGGCGAACTTCCACTGGTGTCTCGGCCAGGGAAGTGCTCTCCTGGTAACTCAGCCAGGGATAAAGTCCTCCCGGTAACTCGGCCGGGGAAAGGTACCCTCCTGGTGACTCGGCCAGGGAAATTGCCCTCCCGGTAACTCGGCCGGGGAAAATACCTTCCTGGTAACTCGACCAGGGTAGACGCCCTCCGGTAACACGGCCAGGGGCTTCGAATACAGCTGTGAAATCCAGAGCGAACACCAATTAGCATAACACGTGTCCCAGTCGGAACCATAACCCGCGATCTGCGCGGCCGACCCGCACTTGCCTGATAGCACCAGGTCACCATACCTTTGCGCTTGGAAAGAAAATGGGCATCCCGTATCCTTTCGGGAGAAACCAACCCACCTGTGAAGAACCCGCAAAAGCCGCGCGCCCAACGAAGGTCTCGGCGCGATCTCACAACTCCTCGCGGCACAGCGCTCACCACCAATCACGTAGCCAAGCTGACACGGAGGCACACTGCGAAAAAGGTGGAAACAGGGATCAGAAAAGCCGCGGTCGAAGACTACGCCCACAAGGCGACAAAAACCTCATCCGGCGACGAGAACGCCGCGTGTGGCGCGGAAAACCCATCGCACCCACGCCGCGGCGCGTTGCCGGGCCGCAGCCCGCGCGGCAACAGCGCCGCTCGCGGCCGCACGGCACAAAGGCCGCCCGTGCGGCGCCTTGCAGGCCCGCGCGGCCTGCAAGCCCGCGCGGCACAAGCCACCCGCGCGGCCCAAAGCCGGCCGCGCGGGCCTTGCAGGCCCGCGCGCCCCAAGCGCGCGGCCTGCAAGCCCGCGCGGCCTTGGCAGCCCGGCCTGGCCCGCCGCGGGGCCCGCGGCCCGCCAAGCCGCGCGGCCACACCCCGGGCCCCGGGGGGCCGCCCCCTCCCACCCCCCCGGGCACTGCGCCGCACCGCAGTGCCGCGCGCCGCCAGCGCGGGGCCCGCGGAACCGCGCGCGGACCGCGCAGTGCCCGCGGCACTGCGCGCACCGCAGTGCGCGCGCGGCCGCGTGCGGGCCCGCGGCACTGCGCGCGGTCCGCGCAGTGCCCGCGGCACTGCGCGCGCACCGCAGTGCCGCGCGCGGCCCGCGGCACTGGCGCGCCGCGCAGTGCCGCGCGGCGGCCATGCGCGCGGCCCGCGGCACTGCGCGCGCACCGCAGTGCGCGCGCGGCCCGCGGCGCGCGCGGCCTGCGCGCGCCAGCAGCGCGCGCGCGCGCCTGCCCTAGCGGGCACCCAGGGCGAGGCTGCAGGTGGCCTGGCGCTCTGCTGCAAAATAACAGCAGCAGGGCGCCAGCTGCGCGCGGCGCTCATGCGCGCCCGCGCAGCGGCGGCAGCTGCGAACATCGCCCCAACCCGACCACGCAGCGGCCCGCCTCCCACGCCTCTCGCTGCCACGAACCGGACAACAAGTCCCACGCCGCCAGCAGCAAAAAGAAAGAAAAGAAAAGACAAGGAGAGAGCCCAAAACCCACGATTCAAAAAATAAAATGATTAAATAATTAAAACACACCTCCACGAGGCTCGCCGCGCCCACGCTCGGCTCCACGCCCTTGCGGCGACGAAAACGGCACAAGAACACCTCTCCTTCTCTTCCCTTCTTCCTTCCTTCCTTTTTCCTCTGCTTCAGACCAAACCCCAAAGCTGAAGCTGCTGCCTTGCTTTATGGAAAAAGAAAAGTGAGGTGGCAAAGGGGTGGTGGCTGCTAATTAAATACAAGCACCAAAGCTAATTAAGGTGTAAGAAGAAATTAATTAAAGGAGTTAATTAATTTCTACCTTCCAATCCCCTTAATTAGCTCCACCCACTTCACTGCCAGGCCTCACCCTCACAGCAGCATTTTCGACCCCGGCACCTCCGCCGCCGCCCGGAACCACCCGAACACCGCTGTAAATCGAAAATACACGCGCTCACGCCTTTCCTCAGTCAGAAAGCTCGTTGGTGGAGTCAGAAAGCTCAACCCAAAAACCGGTACACTACACTCTCCCCCCCTTCAAATGGTTTCGTCCTCGAAACCCAAAAAGCTCCAACATCACGTGGGGGTCTCAAATAAGTGCGGGTAGGTAGTCCTCAGCTCATCCTCGGGCTCCCAAGTAGCCTCTCTCTCATCATGGTGGCTCCACAATACCTTCACATAAGGTATAACCGATTCCGCAATTCTCTCGTCTCACGAGCAAGAATTCGAATCGGGCGCTCTCGGAAGTGCAGCTCCTCGTCCAGCTCCAAGGAAGGGAAGTCCACAATGTGAGAGGGATCATAGACATACCTCCTCAAGACGGATACATGGAAGACATCATGAGTACCGGCTAGACGCGGCGGTAGGGCAACCCGATAGGCAACAGGTCCGATACGCTCCAAAACCTCAAATGGTCCAATAAAACGCGGGCTCAGCTTCCCGCGCACCCCAAAGCGTCGAATCCCTCGAGACGGCGAGACTTTCAGAAACACATGATCCCCTACCCGGAACTCCAAGTCTCGCCGCCTCTTATCGGTGTAGCTCTTCTGCCGGCTCTGAGCAGTGACCAAGTGGCGTCGAATAACCTTGACTTTATCCTCGGCGTCCAAAAGAAAATCTGGCCCCAAAGTTTTCCTTTCACCCACGTCACTCCAACAAAGAGGCGATCGACATTTCCTACCATACAATGCTTCAAAGGGTGCCATCTGGATACTCGCCTGGAAGCTATTGTTGTAGGCAAACTCTGCTAACCTCAAATGTCGATCCCAACTACCGCTAAAGCTCAGGACACAAGCTCTCAACATGTCCTCCAGAGTCTGAATAGTCCGTTCAGACTGTCCGTCGGTCTGTGGGTGAAAGGCGGTGCTGAACTGAAGCTGGGTCCCCAAGGCCGTCTGCAAGCTCCTCCAAAACTGAGAGGTAAACCTGGGGTCCCTGTCTGACACGATAGAAGCTGGCACTCCATGAAGCCTCACGATCTCGTCAAGGTACAAGCGTGCTAAACTCTCCAAGGCCCAACCTGACTGAATCGGCAGGAAGTGAGCTGATTTAGTCAACCGATCAACGATTACCCAAATCGCATCGGCTCCTCTCTGAGTCCTCGGCAGACCCACAATAAAATCCATGGTGACACAATCCCATTTCCATTCAGGAATTGGTAGGCTTTGTAACTTGCCAGCGGGAACCTGGTGTTCCGCCTTAACCTGTTGGCAAGTTAAACAGCGGGCCACAAACCTACCAATATCCCTCTTCATGCCCTGCCACCAAAACTGAGCTTTCAAATCCCTATACATCTTAGTTCCCCCAGGATGGAGGGTGTAAGGTGTATAGTGAGCCTCTCTCAGGATCAGCTCTCTAATATCCAAATCCGCCGGCACACAAATGCGGTCCCTGTACCTAAGTACTCCCGCAACATCCACCGAAAAGTCCCCGCTCTGTCCAAGCTGCATCTGGTCTCGAATCCTCAGAAGATAGGGGTCCCCACTCTGCTTCTCCCTAATCCTGTCCAGTAGAGTGGGCTGCAAGACCATAGTCATAAGTCTTGCAGAAACCCCGGGGTCACAACCTCTATATCCAAACTCCTCAGCTGCTCTCTCAGTGGTCTCTGCTGGGTAATAAGCATACTCAAGGTCTGCCCTGTTCGCCGGCTCAAAGCATCCGCGACCACGTTAGCCTTGCCGGGATGATAGAGAATGCTCAAGTCGTAATCCTTTAACAGCTCAAGCCATCGGCGCTGCCTTAGGTTGAGTTCTTTCTGGGTGAACAGGTATTTCAAACTCTGATGATCGGTGAAGATCTCACAGCGCTCGCCATACAAATAGTGCCGCCAGAGCTTCAAGGCATAAACAACCGCAGCTAGCTCCAGGTCAGGTATGCGTAGGGTAATTTCTTTCATAATCCTTTAACTGACGGGAAGCATAAGCAATTACCCTACCATGCTGCATCAATACGCATCCAAGGCCGCTGTGGGAGGCATCACTGAAAATCACGAACCCCCTCCCATGACTGGTAGTGCAAGCACTGGCGCTGAAATCAATCTCTGCTTCAACTCCTCGAAGCTTTGTTGGCATTGCTCTGTCCATACAAATTTTTCCCCCTTCTTGGTCAATCTAGTGAGGGGGGTCGAGAGCTTCGCAAAGCCCTCAACAAAACGACGGTAGTAGCCCGCAAGGCCCAAGAAGCTCCTAATCTCCGTCACCGTCGTAGGTCTAGGCCAATCCCGAACTGAAACAATATTCGCCGGGTCCACTGCCACTCCTGCGGCTGAGACAATGTGGCCTAGAAAAGAAACCTCCCGAAGCCAAAAGGCGCACTTCTTTAACTTCGCATACAGCTTCTTCTCCCTCAGAAGCTGCAGCACTAACCTCAAGTGCTCCTCGTGCTCAAAGTCGCTACGGGAGTAAATCAGGATGTCATCAATGAAAACCACCACAAAACGGTCCAAGTACGGCTGAAAGACTCGGTTCATCAGATCCATGAACGCAGCCGGGGCATTCGTCAAACCAAAAGGTAGCACTGTAAACTCGTAATGCCCATACCGAGACCTAAACGCCGTCTTGGACACATCCTCGGCCCTCACCCTCAGCTGGTGGTAACCGGACTGCAGATCTACCTTCGAGAAAACCGTGGCTCCCTGAAGCTGATCAAATAAATCATCAATCCGAGGAAGTGGATACTTGTTCTTGACGGTCACTTTATTCAATTCTCTGTAGTCCACACAAAGCCTAAGTGACCCGTCCTTTTTCTTCACAAAAAGAATCGGGGCTCCCCAAGGAGAAACACTGGGACGAACAAACCCGCGATCCAAGAGATCCTGAAGCTGAGCCTTTAACTCTCTCAATTCTGCTGGTGCCATTCTGTAGGGTGCCTTAGAGATTGGCGTGGTTCCAGGAACCACGTCAATCACAAACTCAATCTCTCGATCCGGCGGCATAGACGATAGCTCGGGAGGGAACACATCTGGATACTCTCGGACGATAGGAATGTCCTCGAGTCCAGGCATCGCCGTAGGCGCCTCTACAACAGTAGCTAAGAAGGCAACACAACCACGACTCATCAGCTGTCGGGCTCTAGCAGAAGAGATCGTCGCTGCAAACAGCGTACTCTGACAACCTCTGAAAACATACTCCTCCTGATCCGGCTCCCTGAGGGTCACAGTCCTCTCTCGACAATCAATAGCAGCGTAATACCGAGTCAACCAATCCATCCCCAAAACTACGTCGAAATCCTGAAGCTGGCGAAGGACCAAAAGATCTACAGGTAAAATCCAAGGCCCTAACTGCACAGGGCAGGACCAACAACACTCATCAACGTGTAGAACATGATCGGGTACCTGAACCTCACGAGCACAAGACAACGGTTCTATCTCTAGCCCATGCATGAATGCAAATGTCCTACTGATGAATGAATGAGATGCTCCGGTATCAAATAAAGCTCTAGTGCGAGTAGAGGAGATAAGGATAATACCTGCCACCACGTGGCCCGCTGCCTCCTCATCATCGACCTGTGCGGAGTACACCCTGCCGCTCGGGGGTGGTCGTCTGTCCGACTGCCGCGACGAAGCGGCCCTATCCCCCTGGCCAAAACCTGTCGAGGATCCGCCCGTCAGAAAGGGCGGTGGAGGAGGAACCGAAGCTGCCGACGCTGCTGATGACCCGCTCTAGGACAAGACCACGATCTGTGCCCTGCCTGCCCACACCGGTAACATCGGCCCTGCCGCTGATCACACTGCTGGGGGGCGTGGGGTCCGCCGCAAATCACACAACTGTCAGTGCGGCTTGCTGCTGTGCTGCTGCTGCCTAGGGGCCGGAGCCCCCGATCTCTGTCTCCTCTGGGTCCCGCGGCCTCGAGGCGGGATCTGAGGCGGCCTCGGGGGCCGCGGTCTGCTCGTCTGTCCAGAATCCTGCGGTGCGGGGCGCTTCTCCCGGAACTAGTCCACGGCGCCCCGCCCCTCTCTGCCATGATCACCCGCCCTCGAGAGACCCACCGTGCACGCTCCATGGCTGCGTCCAGAGTCAACGATCGGTGTGAATGAACCAGGTGATAAATATCCGGGTGCAACCCTCGCTCGAACAGGTCCACTCTCTGGGCCTCATCAGGGGCAACATGCGGCACGCTGCTCAATAGGCGCTGGAACTCTCGAATGTAGTCCGGAAGGGGTCGGCTACCCTGCTGCAGTCGACGGAGATCCCCTCAAGCTTCTGCTTTGCGCTGTCGGGGAAATAGGCCCCGAGTAGCAAAGCGCGGAACTCCTGCCAAGACACCACCTGAGCTCCTGGTGGTCCCGGGGGGGGACACGGCGCCACCAAGTCTCTGCGTCACCCTCCAGGAAGTGTGTAGCCAAATACACTTGATGCTTTTCCTTAATAAACAGGTTCTCGAATAACTTCTCTATTGCTGAAATCCAGTTTTCTACTTCCCGTGGCTCAGAACTCTGCCCGGCGAAACGCGGAGGACGGAACTGGCTGACATAAGCTAAACGATCCGTGAGCTCTCCCTCTGCTCCGACTCTGTCAACGGGGCGATCTGAGATGAGGTCGACGAAGTCGCCGCTGGCGGTGCCGCAGATGTCCTCTGCTCAAGTAACCTCATCATCCGCTCCAAATTTTCCTCCTGGCGTTTGGCAGCCTCCTCCTGGCGCCGCAACGCCTCAGACATCTGGGCCACTTGGGCCCGCAGCTCATGAACCTCACCCTGTGCAGCCTCCTCCTGCTCGGGCCTGTCCTCCGACGCGGAGTGCGCCCTCGTCGTCGCACGACGTCTAGGAGGCATCTCAGGCAACTGTAACAGGGAAAACAGGGTGTCAGAGAACCAAAACCTCACAACCCAAAGCCAGCGAAAGTCTAAAACATGTTTCCAACTCTAAAGTGTTGTGTTGTCTGCAGCCAACAGAACTACTTTAGAGGGCTAACATGTAAAGTCACTCGCCCGAAATCCCGGGGGAGTCACAACACAACCAAAACTCTCGCTACCACACATCTCTCTCGACAGTCACTCAACTGTCCAACCAAAAGCCTAGGGTCCCTAAGTCCCCAAAGACCTAAACACCTAGGCTCTGATACCACCTAATCTGTCACGCCCCGGGGTCGAGCCTGCGCCCCGGGCTCGCCAACAGACCCGCCGTCTGTGCGGAAACTGCCGCACAGACGAAGCGTCTAACCTGTAAAAAGGGATCTAGCCATACAAGTATCAGAGCACAAGAGATGCAACACTGAAGAAAGTAAACTGCATACAAGAGTCACTAAGTACATAATCCAGGTACAACATCCACTACCTCCCAAAATGGGGTACACCACCACTATCAAATACAAAAGGGAAACCAAAAATACCCGAGTAGATCTACCTGTGACTCTACAGACCCAGGAGGCACTAGTCGGCCAAGCCCTTGCCGCGGTCTGAAGACTCCGCACGTGCCGGCCCTGGAACGGCCGCCTCAGAAACACCTGTCACACACGGCGGGTGTGAGATCAACTGAAAAGTCAGATCTCAGTGGGTACCGATGTCCTATCCTCGGTAGCCCACCAAGTCCACTGGAGGCAAAAACAGATAGATAGATAGATAGATAATACTGAAATGAAAGCTGTAAGTAAATCTATCACTATATGCCTCAATGCAATGCTGTACTAAATGACATCTAGCATAATATGAAATGACCACCCGCACATGTCATTCCCCCGCAGCCACCGGTAACTCGGCCAGGGGCGAACTTCCACTGGTGTCTCGGCCAGGGAAGTGCTCTCCTGGTAACTCAGCCAGGGATAAAGTCCTCCCGGTAACTCGGCCGGGGAAAGGTACCCTCCTGGTGACTCGGCCAGGGAAATTGCCCTCCCGGTAACTCGGCCGGGGAAAATACCTTCCTGGTAACTCGACCAGGGTAGACGCCCTCCGGTAACACGGCCAGGGGCTTCGAATACAGCTGTGAAATCCAGAGCGAACACCAATTAGCATAACACGTGTCCCAGTCGGAACCATAACCCGCGATCTGCGCGGCCGACCCGCACTTGCCTGATAGCACCAGGTCACCATACCTTTGCGCTTGGAAAGAAAATGGGCATCCGTATCCTTTCGGGAGAAACCAACCCACCTGTGAAGAACCCGCAAAAGCCGCGCGCCCAACGAAGGTCTCGGCGCGATCTCACAAACCTCGCGGCACAGCGCTCACCACCAATCACGTAGCCAAGCTGACACGGAGGCACACTGCGAAAAAGGTGGAAACAGGGATCAGAAAAGCCGCGGTCGAAGACTACGCCCACAAGGCGACAAAAACCTCATCCGGCGACGAGAACGCCGCGTGTGGCGCGGAAAACCCATCGCACCCACGCCGCGGCGCGTTGCCGGGCCGCAGCCCGCGCGGCAACAGCGCCGCTCGCGGCCGCACGGCACAAAGGCCGCCCGTGCGGCGCCTTGCAGGCCGCGCGCGCCTAGCGCGCGGCCTGCAAGCCCGCCGCGGCACAAAGCCGCCCGCGCGGCGCCTTGCAGGGCCGCGCGGCCTGCAAGCCCGCGCGGCACAAGGCCACCCGCGCGGCCCATGGCCGCCCGCGCGGGGCCTTGCAGGCCGCGCGCCAAGCGCGCGGCCCTTGGCCGGCCCGCTGGCCGCAGCGGGCCCGCGGCACCGCCCACAGACCGCGCAGTGCCCGCGGCACTGCGCCCGCACCGCAGTGCCGCGCGCGGCCGTGCGGGGCCCGCGGCACTGCGCGCGGTCCGCGCAGTGCCCGCGGCACTGCGCGCGCACCGCAGTGCCGCGCGCGGCCCGCGCGGGCCCGCGCACTGCGCGCGGTCCGCGCAGTGCCCGCGGCACTGCGCGCCCGCAGTGCCGCGCGCGGCCGCGGCACTGCGCGCGTCCGCGCAGTGCCCGCGCACTGCGGCGCACCGCAGTGCCGCGCGCGGCCCGCGGCGCTGCGCGGCCTGCGCGCAGCCCGCTGCGCGCGCCGCAGCGCTGCGCGCGCGCCTGCCCTAGCGGGGCACCCAGGGCGAGGCTGCAGGTGGCCTGGCGCTACTGCAAAATAACAGCAGCAGGGCGCCAGCTGCGCGCGGCGCTCATGCGCGCCCGCGCAGCGGCGGCAGCTGCGAACATCGCCCCAACCCGACCACGCAGCGGCCCGCCTCCCACGCCTCTCGCTGCCACGAACCGGACAACAAGTCCCACGCCGCCAGCAGCAAAAAGAAAGAAAAGAAAAGACAAGGAGAGAGCCCAAAACCACGATTCAAAAATAAAATGATAAATAATTAAAACACACCTCCACGAGCTCGCCGCGCCCACGCTCGGCTCCACGCCCTTGCGGCGACGAAAACGGCACAAGAACACCTCTCCTTCTTTCCCTTCTTCCTTCCTTCCTTTTTCCTCTGCTTCAGACCAAACCCCAAAGCTGAAGCTGCTGCCTTGCTTTATGGAAAAAGAAAAGTGAGGTGGCAAAGGGGTGGTGGCTGCTAATTAAATACAAGCACCAAGCTAATTAA
>JAQNDB010008340.1:0-10524 GCA_029204045.2 Tillandsia leiboldiana | reverse complement strand
GAACCACCCGACTCGTAAGATTGAGTTTGGAGCCTTTGGAGGAGAGTCGTGTGGTGGTTGTGTGAGAGCCTCCTGTGCTAGAGAGTGTATGCAGTTTGTTGAACTGCGCGCTCCAGATTCGAGGGACGAGGCGCATAGTATAGATGCGAATGAGGGTGATTGAGCCAGGGACAACTTTCTGTTATTCAGTCCCTCCATTGTAGATTTAGACGCCTCGTTGGAGCAGGCATATGTATGGAGCGTGGCATTGCAGTTCCTTTGGATAGGGATCTGCCGCCAGAGTGAGTTTGGATTTGCGCGTGGGCCGGGTGATGGAGGACAGATCGGCCGGCAGGGCATGTCTAATTTCTTTTTCCTGGATAACGAGTTCCCGAGATGTCACGAGGTCGGGTGGACCCCGATGGCAGCATCAGTATTCATATCAGAGTGGCACAGCTGCGGTAGCGGGGATTCGTATATGCGGAGGAACTTATTCGTCGCCTCAATGTGATCAGAGACAGGGGTCGTGCTTCCTAGTGATAGTATCCTGATTTTCAGGCAGATTGAGCGAAAACCACTTGCTTTGAGACGGATGAATCTGTGCCGCCCAGTTGGAGGGGCGCCACGGTAGTGGATTGAGTGTCGCAGGTGGGATTTCACCACAGTAGTCGGAGTTAGAGCATGTTCCACTCTTCATGGGCTAGAGGAGATTTGTTACCACGTGCACTAGAGGTACAGGTTCCTGTTGTTGTTGTGCAAGTGGAGGAGGCTTTGGATCATGTCCAGTGTGGCCGAGACCGCGAGTTACCGGCAGAATTATTGGGAATTGTAGCAATTCGGTGTTCGACCCTGTGCTGAGATTGTTTGGCACAATGCCACAGAATGTTTGAACTGCGGCGAGAGAGGACTTTGATCTTCGGCAAGGCAGACAAAGGAGGCTTGCTTGTTGAGATTGTTAGAGCACTCAGGTTTTGGCGACAGGGTGAGAGGTGCTTACGGCGGCACCGGGACGCGGGGATATCTCTGTTGCCCACGAGATCCGGGTGTGATTTCACCTTAGTTGTTGGTAATGCCGCCGGTTAGGGAGATAGAGATTGCGTTTGACGTGGTTCGGGGAACCGCGCCACCCTGGATAGCACCTCATTGGATATCGCCGGTAGAGCTGAGAGAGCTGATGGCACAGTTGCAGGATCTGATGGATCGAGGGGTCTGTTTGACCTAGTGCCACGCCGTTGGTATACGGTGGTGATGCCACGTCGTTGATACACGAATGTGAGGGTCCTTTTATGGTTCGAGTGTAGACAGGTCCGGGTGGTTCTAGGACCTTCTGATGGAGTTATACTCCGGCAGTGAGTGTATGATGCGAGTACCTACTTGGAATTAGACAGCCGAGGACCTCGCCTAGATGGCGTTCAGGACACGGTGGGGGCATTATGAGTTTATAGCGAGGCCCAATGGAATGACGAATGCCCTGTTGACTTCAAGATCTGGGGAATTGTATGTCCCAGTTGTACTTGGGCGGACTGGGAGTGGTGTTTCCCGAGGATATTTTGCTTTACTCCCAGAGCGACTTGGAGCACGAGGAGCACTTTGTGGAAGTGCTAGCATGCCCGTGTGGATGAAGTGTGTGTGCCAAGTTATTGAGGTACAAGTTTTGCTCCAGTGCATACCTTCTTGAGTCACCTTATTCTAGCCTTTGGAGCGGCGGTGGAATCCGCCAAATGGAGGTTATCCAAGTTTGGCTGAAACCGACATTTATCCTTGAGGTGAGGAGTTTCTTAGACTTAGCAGTGCCGGAAGAGCATGGCCAATGGATAATGTGACTGATACTAGCGTCAATGCTAGTGTTTCCAGTGTTGGGAGATGGAATTGTGTGTTTTAGTGATGCCTCCCATTGTGGCGGTAGAGTTACCGTGGGTTGATCTTCGGTCCACACTTCATTAGTCCAACCCTATGAGTCTTGTGGCAGGATGTACCGCTGTTTGCAGGCAGCTTGGATTCCACAGTTGAGCCTTTCAGTACGCCTTTTATTTCCAGCTTTGATTGATGTACTTGGGCGTAGGCCATGCCTGCTTGGCTATCAGTTCTGTTTACTCAGCATCTTGAGTGGGATTTCGCGGATTGTCGTTGCTGGTTCGGATTTTTGACCGCGAGTTTGGGCACCAGCATTATGATCGCCTTTTTAGCCAGTTTTCAGTCCCGTTCACTGACGGTTTGGTCCCCGTCAGGGTGTCCTTATTAGTTGAGAGATCGACTTCCACCCGTGGGTCTGTTGGGGTTATGTTGGCATGTTGAGTGACCAATTGTGGCATGAGATTGTGTCTCTTGAGGATCCCTTTTGAGGATAGCCCGTGGTTGAGTAGGCCACTCGGGTGATTTTGGATCGGAAGTAACCGAGTGAAGACCCCAGCTATTGGATTCTTTTCTTCATTGGATGAATGTGTGGGTATGCTTCGGGTCGCCTTGTTGAGATTGACACCAGGAGGTGGTTTGGTGCGTGTTGCACGGATGGTTATTCTGTTTCCCCCAGCTCTTGATGGAGCCTCTGTGTTGTTTCACGTCTCAGCTCAGGAGTGTTTTGCTTTGGATCCCTCGCCCGTGTTTGACTTGCCCCTTTAGAGATCTGTGATTGTTGGAGTACGAGGGACGCCCGTTGCGATTTCTGGCTCGAGTGATGAGAGAATTGCACATCGGGCCATGCCGTACTTGTTGTTGTTGTTGGTGGGGAGTAATCACGGGGAGGGTGGTGTTTCGGGAGCTGGAGGCGTTATTGATGGATACCTACCCGTGGTATTTGTGACTCTTGGTGGATTTGAGCTAGTTTCGAGGACGAAACTTTCTTTAGTGGGGGAGGATGTGAAGACCCGAAACTCCCACTTTGGAGCACTGTTTCATCTACAGCTTCCGGAGGCCTATGTGGCGTGTTGGTGGGATTGTGCCCCAATTGGACATTAGGGTGGGCTCAGTGTGTTAAATGGATCACGTGGGTGATCGGTGGACTCCGTCGGAGCTCCAGAAGTGGTTTCGCGCGCCATGGATATTAAAATTGGACTCAGCGCGAAGTTTGGATCAAGGAACATCTTCCCGGATAACTTCGGCAATTTTTAGAGTTGGAATTGGCAAATGGACTTCGGATTTGGATTCAGCGCGGGAAAACGATGAAAATGGACTATTCACTTGCTTTTTCCGGAGTCCGGATGATTCGGCACGTTTTTCGAGGCAAGGTTACTGTTCCGGCACGGCGGCGGCGGCGCGCGGCGGCGGGCAGCGGCGGAGCGCGGCGGAGCAGGCTCGGGCGGGTGCGCGGTCCACCGCGGAGGCGTGCACCGGTCGCGGGCCACGTGGCGGTTCCCGGTTGGGCCGGCGCGGGGGCGCGTTCCACGGGAAAAGGCGCGGTGCATGGTGGACCGGAGGGTGACACGTGGCGGCTTATGATTTGACGGTGCTGTGGACCGGGTCCACGGTGTGGTGTGGGTGGCCTCGGGGCGCGTGCCTGGCAGGGGGGCGCAGGCGGCGCTGACAGCGGCACGTGGGCGTGGCAGCGACGCGTTGACTGGGTGCGTGCCACGTGTCGGCTGTGCAGTGAGCCACGTGTCGTGCAGTGGACGGTCCGGAGTGCTGTCGCTGTTTGGGCGGGCGACGTGGAGGCCCAGGGCAGTTTCGGGCTGCTACAGTGATCTTTCGGGCTGCTACAGTGTGCGCCCGAAAGTTCCCTGCCCTGCGCCGAAATTGGGACATGTTCGGTATTTTTCGATTTTGTTCTGCAGCCTATATAAAGCGATACGAGCTTCCTTCTTTCACTTTTCTCCGCCATTTCCGAGCCTCCTCTCGCCTGGGTCCTTCAGCAAAGATGATCCCGAGTCTTGGCTGATCCTTTTGCCAAGTTTGGGTTTTTGGTGGCACGCTTATCGAGGTTTCCATTTTTACGCGCGGCGCGACGCTCGTCCTTTTGGGTTCCCCTTCGTCGCGTTTCGGTGCGCGAGCTCCCCGGCCTACTCCGACCACCTTTTCGAGTGATTTCTTCGCCGCTGGATTCGCGACGGACAGATCTACGATCTTGGTATTTTCAGCTTTCCCTCATTTCGCGCTTTTCGAGGTGTTTGTTCGAGCTTACTGTGACCCCATTTCTGTGAAGGGGATTTGGACAGCGGCTTGGTCTTTCGGCGTTATCTCCGCAACCGGGCATCGTTTGACGACGTGCTTATACACTTTTTTCATCTACTCGGCGCAAGGAATATCACAGTATTTTTATTGGATTTTCTGAGTTTTGCCCGAAGGTATATGTTCTTCCCCTTATCTGTAAATGGAATTACAGTTATGTTGCTGTGTGGTTTTGCGCACCTGTACTGTGGAATTTGTAACTCGGCCTACGGGGCTCGGAATTGGACGTGCAGGTACTCGTTTCGAAGGTATCGACGCGAGGATTGCTGTGTATTTTTATTGGATTTTTCTGGGCACTTTCGGCAGGTGAAATAAGCACGGCTTTGGGACTGATTTTCAGACTGTGTATACTTGGTTAATTTTGGAATAAAAGTGTAATGTTGGGCCTTATTGTTGTACCCAGGGGTGTTTGCAAGTGTTGCTGGACCGTGGATCTGCAGACTTGATTTCGGGGTACTTTCAGTTGTTGGGAGTCGAGGCTTTCGCGACGTGCACCGAGGATGCAGTTTCGGCGGATTTGGACTGTGAGCGTCTGCACACTTCACCGACTTCAGGTTTGCCTTGGTTTAAGCGCTTCAGGTGGGTAAGCTTAATATCAGTAACTGTTAAGGCAATGAGTATGTTGTGGCAAATATAAGTGCACTTGTGGGGATGTCACCCCTCTATGACTGATGCATGCATGTTTAGGGTACATGGTTTATGTTGGTAAGTAGGTAAGCTTGATAATGATATTTGTATAAATGATTGCAAGAATAGTATTTATGAGGTATACTGAGGACTTGCATGACTTGGACATCTATGTGATGATTAGTGTAAGCTTACCTAGGATAATGTTACCCTATGAGATTATGTAACATGCCATTTTAGCACATAGCCTTTCATGTGGTTGGTTTATGCTTTGGGACAGGATTCGTAGCTATGTGCGGATTTGTACTCTGAGGAGTTATTATGATCATTCTGTTGTGGACCTGATTGTGGACAGGTCTAGTTTTTGGGATTCCGGCATGTTGTTTATTCCTAAAGGATATTATTATGCTTTACCCCCCTTTATTTCCTTGAGGACATTTGCATGCTTGTATGGTCATGTAGTTAGGCCATCTTTTACTGCTGCACTACTTTGGGAACTTGACTTAGGAGAAACCATGCTTTTCCTTTCTCCGCCTTTGCTAGTCAAGTGGTCAGTGTTGCTCGGGTTCGAGCAGGGGTCTGGATAGGGTAGTCAGGACTTCGTGTCTGGGACAGGTTGGCTTAGTTGTGGGGCTTTGCGGCAACCGCGGATATTGGGCGGTTGACCGGATGTTTCTCTATGCACCTGATTGGGTATCAGTTTCTTTAGTGGATGGAGTTTCCCACTTATCGTTCTGTTGCATCCGATTGAGGTCGGGTCTTTCCTTGGTGGTTGAGTTTCCCACTTTGATCAGATTGATGATCAAAGTCCTGCTATTCAGAGATACTGGTGATATTGATGACAGAGATGTTTACTCGTGTGGGTAGCTCCCCTCGAGTGCCGCTCGGAGTAGGCTTCAGACCGTGTGGGTTTCGGTCAGACCGTGTTGGGTTCCGGCAGACCGTGTCGGGTGCCGGTCAGACCGTGTTGGGTTCCGGTCATTTGGACAGTGGAGATACTGAGTTCGGGAGATTGGTGACAGAGCAGGCAGTACCGGGTTTTATACCGGTTCATTCGATTGGGTTTATTCGGTCAAATACTTTTTGTTACACTCGTGCCTGGGGGCCGAGTGCAGACTGGTAGTTGAGTTTAGATCAGTGCTAGTATTATTGAGAGCCGTCTGGTTGACGGTGGTCCCGTGTCGTTGAGAGTACTTTGACCGCTGTGTGAGAGGTTGAGCATCATGATTCTATCCGTTCTGAGAGAGAGAGTGGATTTTGACCATAGCCTGCATGAGCCACTACTCGATAGCGAGTTAGACCGTTTGGACGCCCTACGTAATTCCTGCCCGTCAGCGGGAGGTGGTTGTAGGTGGGCGCAGGTTTGACTGGACCAGATGTGGCAGTCAGCTCGATTGGGTCGATTGTGCACTTCATGTGCTAGTGGTTGCATACCACTGTTTGGTTCTCCCCCTTTTTGCCTTTAGATAGGGGCATGGTAGCTATTGTGAGTCTCCAGTTTACTCATTTCAGTCTTATGACTCGGGTTAGTTTTTGTCTCTTGAGGACTTGGTGGGCAGACCGTCGGGTCTGGCGGTGGTACCCACTGAGAACTCCCTTTTGGTGTAGTTCTCACACCCATTGGGGGTTCCCCCCTTTTTCTTTCCTCTCCTTTGTTTTGCAGAGTCTTAGCGGGTGTTGCTGACTCTGCGGTTGTTGATCGAGGCGAGGGAGTCGCGAGCTAGATCCCTACCCGTCGTTGGAGAGTAGCGGTACCCTTCAGAGGAGATCATCAGTAGATTACTTGTTTCTTTTTCCTCTTTTGAGAGACTGTTGTAGTGAGGATATTTTGTATTGAGAGACTGTACACTGTTGTATTTATTGGAGTTACCTCCCGTTTGAGTTCAGAGCTTGTATTTGAGGATATTGTTTTATTATTATTTTGGGAGGCGGACAGTGTTGTTTATTTCCAGTTGTACAGTGATTGATTTTGGTTATACAACATATTTTTTTATTTAGCTCTGATATCTGTTTAGCTATAGCACTTTCCTTGCAGGTTGGACGCTTCGCCTATGCGGATTTGGCATAGGTGGCGGATCTGTTGGCGGGCCCGGGTCGCAGTTTCGACCCCGGGGCGTGACACGATCACACGGCGAAATCCACTAGAATTAAAACACGTACAAGGTGATTTACCGTACACACTTACGACTCAACTTTTCATATGCTCCTAGTTGATCTTCTGTGCTCGCTCCGCAACGCTTCTCGAATCCACGATCAGCGCCCAACGCCGAATCCACGGCGTCCAACGTCGAGTCCACGACGTCCGACCGAATCCACGGTCTTCACCCAATAGCACGCTTCGAATCCACGAACGTACCTCGCTCCAAATCCACGAGAGCGGTTGCACCTTGAATCCACAAGGCCACGCGAGTCCACGCGCCGATTTTAGGAAAATCGTTGTTTTTGGTGGTGATGATCCGCCGAATACTTAGATTAGAAATAGATCGGAAAATACTATCTAAGTATTCATTAATTTGATTCTACTCAAAATCTGAGTTTGGAAAACCTGAATCAAATTAATCAATATAGATGAAGAAACATAGAATTATCTCTATTCCTTTCCTTTCTTCTCTATATGTGGATTTTTCTATTTCGGGTCGTCTTTTTCCGTGTTACCCTAAAATGAATCGTAGGGTCTATTTATAGGTTAGAAACCATTGGAAGAAGATAAGCATCAAAAACTTACTATTTCTGGAATTTTACAGGACGACGGGCGGACTGGAATGGGCGGTCCGGACTGTCTCAGCGAAACAGACAATTTCCAGAAAGAAAAGACGACATTCGGGGTCCGGACTGAAATCCACAGTCCGGACTGTTCATGCATTTCTTGCAAATTCCACGTTCGGGGTCCGGACTGAAATTCTGCACGAACTAACCTATGTTCGGGGTCGGACTGTAAAGCCCGATCCGGACTCTGAACATATGGAATGTCCAGTTTTTTTTTTTATTTATGCAAAAAAAAATTCATCCAAGTGTGTCTACACTATAAGAAGTATTCGTATCATCAAAATTAATTAATTAAACGTACCTGATCCTTTTGAATTCTTCTTTCTTGAGATTGAGGTATATGATCCAACTTTCTTCATCTTCAATCTTCGAGACTTAACCAATTTCACGAAATACGCCAACTCACATTCCCTAACATGGGTGCATACTGTAGCTGTGAACCGGGCTCATGGGGGTCGGCGTACGGGTTGTACACCGGCAGGTGCAGCGCTGTTGCAGGGGGCGGCGCGTGCACCGGGTCCACGGGAGGCGGGCGCACGGGCATGCGCCAGCGCGGTGCGCGCGGGGAGCACGCGGCGCTGGACCAGGCTCGCGGGCAGGCTGGGCGACGGGTGCACCGCGCGTGCGGTGTGTGCACCCGGAGGCCGCAGCGCACGCAGCGCTGCGCGCACGTGGCACGCACTGCGGGCGGGTCCTTGCGGCTTGTCGCAGCGTGGGCGCCGGTCGGACGGATGGTCGACCCTCCTTGCGCGGGATTCGGTGCAAGCGAAGTGTGGAATGTGTGTGTGTGTGTGTTTGGATGGACCTTTGGTGCATTTTAAGGGATTTTGAGACTATAAATTGCACCATTAGACAGCAAATTGATTCTTTTACATTCCTAGCCTATCTCCACTCTGTTGTGAAGAAAATTATAGGTTTTCCATCATCTTCTTCACCAAAGAACTCCATGAATGGAAACTTGAGTTCACTATTGGAGTTGACCATTCGTCGCATTTTCTTCCCGGAGATCTCCAGAACTGTAGAAGTGGAATTTCAGGGTGATTCTTGCGGGGTTCTCTTGACAACTTCAAGATCTACAACTTTTGTATAGAAGATGGGACCTAATGGAGTTTATTCTTGTGGTGGAGGCTTGTTTTGTGGTGGTTATTTAGTAGTTTTGTCTGCTGGTGGTATTGTTTATACAGTAGTTTATGTTCATTCCTCGCTCTGAGCCACTTTTTGTGGCTATATATTCTCTTGTACACTACACCTATTGCTTGAGTTATTGTATCGCTTCGTATATGTGAAAATACTACATATACGGCGGATCTGTTGTCGAATTCGGGTCTGGTTTATACCCGGGTCGTGACAGATTAAGTTGGTATCAGAGCCATTCACCAGCCGGAAATGTGAGATGAGTCTTGGCTGAGCCGAGGTTAAATAGCGGGTAGAGCGAGGCTCCCCGGCTAATGACCGTTGTGGGTGGAGTGTAGCTCCTCACAAGGTCGGCTAAGGCTAGCGAGACGAGTCTCACATCGCCTGGTGCTTGTGAGTGTGCATGCCTGACGTGGACGTCAGGGCTTAAAGGGGGAAGAATGTGAACCCCCGGAATTTGGATAGTCCTATATATAAATGATATAATAGGACTATATCTCTTAATCCGGCTATAGCATTTTGGATGGTAGCAAGATCCAAGAGGTTATGAGAGTTAAGCGTGCTAGAGCTAGAGTAGTTCTAGGATGGGTGACCCCCTGGGAAGTGGGGCGTCATATTAAGTTGGTATCAGAGCTTAGGGAATAGGTCATTTGGGACTCAGGAAACCCTAGGCTATTGGCTGACCCTAGGATAATAGCACGTGAGAGACGTGAGTATGCGAAAGTCAGTGATTTGGTTTATTAACTCTCTGATGGAGTAGAGGAGGAATTTGACATACCCTTCTTTGCTGGGCATTATGTTGGCTGCAGACGACATAAGGCTACAGAAGTGGGGCGATGTCTTGGACTTTCGCTAGATTGGGTCGAGCGGTGGTTGATTTTAAGTGTAGTGTTAGCTGTATTTTTGTGTGTTGTTTGCGCGATCTGTTCCTACTCATACCCACCGTTATCCTGTGAAGGTTGGGCATGAGAGATCTGTCGAGATGGACGAGTTGAGAGTTCAGATGATCCATTGGGAAAAGAAGAACTGTAGACAGGAAGAGCAGGTGGCGCAGCTGTCAACTCAGTAGGTGAGCCAGCACAGCAAGTCCTGGAGCCCTCGGCAACATGTTGAATAGTGTCAGAGCAGGGGGTTCGGTTTGATTTTGACCTCTGTGGAGTAGGGCAGATGTTGGGCGTTGGCCCGTGTTGCAGGCTGGATGTTTTTCGACTAGCAGGTCGGGATAAGACAGTCAAGGAAAGCATTTTCAGAGTATTTTGTAGGATGGCTGAATGATTTTGATGTGGAGTTTTCTGATAACGTGACCTTGAACCCAGGATGTTTCTTTTAGAATACATGATTGGGTATGCCAGCTTTCTTCGACATAATTCGAAGGATTGCCAGGACCTGCTCTTGCTGATAAGGTGAAGTTGTTAACCCTTCGAGGTTTGGAAAGTAAAACTGGTTTTTAACAAATTGTCCTAAGAAAAAAGTTTACTAAAATGTGTTTCCCCAATTAAAATAATTTTTTTTGGAATAAGTATATCTTTATTTGTTCCTGACCGGAATAGGTTCGAGTGATCTGGGGTCACTGGTTGTTTTCACATTCGAGTTTGCAGATTTGGCAAGCAATAGAGTTGAGAAAAAGCGCCCGGCATAATCTGATGGAGGACAGACCGGTCGATCAAAATCTTCCGAGGCTATAGTGATTTTAGTTTCTGGGTCATGAATCTCAGGAGGGCGGAGATTAGGAGAATTTCGAATTCAAGACGGGCCACAGACAGCAGAGATAGCCACGCAGCAGGGAACAATAGCAATAGGAGAGGTCTGAAGGTTGTTATTTGAGGACAGATTCATGCACCCCATCAGTGCGAGTAG
>JAQNDB010008339.1:0-10524 GCA_029204045.2 Tillandsia leiboldiana | reverse complement strand
ATCGCGTTGGACGTCGCCGCGCAGGCGTAGGCGACCGCGAAGGCGAATGCCGACCAGGGGAGCACGATCGCCGACGCGTCCCGCAGCCGGAACGCCGCCCACCGCGAGCACCAGGACCGACGCGACCGATCCCGAGTCCGAGGGTGGAAGTCGCGATCCCCGCCTGGATCGCGGCCGCGTAGAGCTGGAAACGCGCCCGTCGTCGCGACGAACGTGATGCCCGTGAGCAGGATCCCGAAGAACTTCCCGAGGAGGAACTCCCACCGTTCGATCGGCTTCGGGAGGATGACGTAGAGCGTCTTGCGCTCGATCTCCTTGTACAGCAGCGACGAGCCCAGGAAGATCGCGACGACCACGGAGAGCAGCGAGATCGTCGCGACCCCGATGTCGCACGACGCGCTCCTGTTGGTCGAGCGAGAGCTCCCCGAGCACGAACGAGAACGACAGCATCGCGACCGCGAGCAGGACGACCCCGACGAGGATCTTGTCGCGGACCGCCTCGCGGAAGGTGTTGAATCGCGATCGCGAGAACCCGGTCATGCGTGGCGACACCGTAGCGGAATCGACCGGAGGATCACGGTGGCGGAATCCGGGAGCGGGGCGAGCAGGGTCTTGCCGGTCGTCAGGAGGGCTACCGGATCGAGGACCAGCGATCCGTGGACGATGGACGCGACGACTGCGAGCGTCGCGTAGCGGCTCCGACGAGGCGCGGGCGCGAGCTCACGCGCGAGTTCGTGTGGGCGTGCAGCCCGATGGCGACCAACCCCGTCGCATGGACGACCGCGGCGGCGTAGGTCGGGTAGTCCCGTCGCAGCGTGGCGTAGAGCGTGAACGCATCGCCACCGCAGAGGACCGTCCCGAGAGGACCGAGCACCGCATGCTTGGCGAGATACGCGATCGCGACGACTCCCGAGCCGACCAGGAGGACGCGCGCGTCGCGCACGGAGGTCCCCGACCCGGCGAGCGGGCGACGGGCGACCGACGCGACGTGACGACCGCGGCCACGGGCCGAGCGCGTACGCGAGCGCGAGCGGCACGAGCCGCCCCGAGGAATCGGACCAGGAAGCGTCGCGCCCCTCGAGGACCGTACGGAGGACGGCCACGTCGATCGCGATCGCGGCCACCAGGACGACGCCGAGTCCGGTCGCGAGCGGACGCCGGAGTGTGGTCGGGCCGTTCAAGCGACGAGGAATAGCCGCGGGGGCTCACCACGGTCAATCGGGGATGATTTCGAGACCTCCAGCGGGCATGCTCCGCTCGCCGATGCCGTCGTCCTTCCGCCATCCCAACGCACTGGCTCTCGTCGCCGGGGTGCTCTACGCGTCGCGGGCGCAGCCCTCGGGATCGCATCTGACCTCTTCCTCGCCGCGATCGTCTGGATGCTGGCGGTCGAGTCCGCCCTACCCGTCCCCCGACGCGAAGAAGGGCGCGCGAAGCTGGGCTTCCTCGTCGGCTTCGGATGCCACGTCTGGCGTTCTACTGGTCGGTGCCGCTGTTCACCGAGCACTTGCCGATCCCGCTCCCCGTCGCGATCCTCTCGCCGCCGTCGTCGTGTGGTTCGGTCAGGCGATCCCGTCGCGATCATCGGCGCAGGCGTCGAGATCCTCATCGCGCGAGGATCCCTCGCTCGGTCGCGCTCGCGGTCGCGCTCCGCTCGGCCACGACTCGTATGGACCCTGTTTCCCGTGGCGACCGGCCGAGATCGCCGTCGAGATCCCGGTGTTCGCGCAGATCGCGGACTTTCGGGCGCTTCGCTCCTCGACGTGGCGATCGTCCCGCGGGCGCTGGCGCGGTCGAGGGCTCCGCACGCCGCGGACGTGCTCGTCGCGCTCGCTGCATTCGCGCTCGTCGCGCCCACCGCCTACGGCGTGGTCCGGATGCGGGAGGTCGTCGCGCGGACGGAGCGGGCCGCGGTGCTCCGCGTCGGCGTCGTGCAGCCGAACGTCATGCAGACGATCAAGTTCGAGCCGCGCCTCGCGCCCTCGCACCTCGACAACCTCCGGGACAGACCGCGGCGGTCGACGGGAGGCGTCGATTTCAGCGTCTGGCCGGAGACCTCGTACCCGTGGCCGCTCGCGACGAACGTCGCGCGCGACACGATCGGGCGACGCGCGATCCGCCATCGTGGTCTCGTCCGCGCGCCGTCGTCTTCGGCGCGCTCTCGGGAGGTACCGAACGCTGCGACCATCGGAATTCCGTGTATTCCATGGACGACTCGGGCGCCATCGTCGGCCGCGCCGACAAGGTCCGACTCCTGCCGTTCTCCGAGATGGTGCCGTTTCTGGGATCGCTCCCCTTCCTGCACCGCTTCCTGCCCTGCTCGGGCTTCGTCGCCGGCGTCGGGGCGCAGATGCTCGACGTCGTCGGCCACCGCATCGGCATCCTGAACTGCTACGAGGACCTGCTCCCCGACTACGTACGGCTGGTCGGTCTGGAGGATCCCGCGTTCCTCCTGAACGTCTCGAACGACGGATGGTTCCTCGACACGTCCGAGCCGCATCTGCACCACATGGCCTCGCGCTCCGGACGATCGAGACGAGGCGCGAGATGCCTGCGCGTGACGAACACGGGCCTCTCCGGCCGCGTCGACGCGAACGGTCGTCGCGCGAATCGCTCCCCGTCTGGGAGCGCGGCTCGATGGTCGCCGGGATGCGGGTGCTCACGCTCCCGACCACGCGCTTCGTCCGCGACGGGGACGTCGTGACGCCGGTCCTCACCGCCATCGCAGCCCTGGCCATGCTCGTGGCGATCGCCGCCACGTGCTCGATCGCGCTCGTATCCGGAGGATCAGCGACGCAGGCCCAGCAACGTCAGCGGCTCGTCCGAACGACTCAGGACGACCTCGCGCCGATGTCGACGTTCTGCGCGAGATCGTGGCCGTCGACGTAGAGCGGCCGTCACGGATCTCGAACGGATCGAGAGTGAGTCGTGCTCTCCGACGAGGCCCTTCACGAGTCGGTAGCGAGGACCGAGCCGTGGGTAGGGCTCGCGGACCACGAACTGGAGCTTGCGTGACCCCGTGGGGAAGCACGCGACCGACGGCGGAGTGCAGCGCCGCGGTCGAGCCCGCCGCCGGTCCGATCCAGATTGCCGCTCGAGAGCTGTTCTTCTTCGATCGCCCCGAGCCGCAGCACGTAGCGCGTGCGCGGCGGCCGGAACCGCAGCATGACAGAGAGCACGTCGTTCAGGATGCGTCGGTGGAAGACGGTCCCGTCGATCGAGATCTGCATCCTGGACAGCGTGGTCGCGCGGAGACTGCCCTCGAGGGCGCGCGCGAGGATCGACTCGACCTCGTCCGCGGCCCCGGCGCAGAAGTAGCCGACGCTGGTCAGGGGCGCGCTGTGATCGCGACGAGCGGAACGCCCTTCCCGACGAGGTGCGACGTGGTCAGGAGCGTCCCGTCGCCGCCGAGCGTCACGACGAGATCCCAGCGCTCTCCCTCCCGGGGTCGGTAGTGGTGACGGAACGTGGCCTTCGCGCCGATCGGGCGAGCGCTCGCGGGTACGCTCGATCTCGAGACGTGGCCTCGTGCGCGATTCGAGGAGGTGCCTCACCGAGACGTCGCCCTCGGCGAGCAACGGGTCACGAGGACGGTCGTGCGCGCCCCGAAGCGCTCGTAGGTCGTGCGCTTGAAGATGACCAGGACGCGAGGGGTTCACGGCGCATTCGGCGGGTCGACGTGGGCGGAGACGAGCGTGATGCCGGGCGCGAAAGTACGCGCGGGAGTCGAACGTGGGTCGCGCGCGGTCAGGCGACGAGCAGGTGGAGCTCCCCTCCGAAGCCGATCGCGGCCTGGGGCGAAGAGCGCGACGTCGAGGAAGACCCGCGCGAGGTAGAGCCCCGACGAAGCCCGAGTCGTGGATCGCGCCCCCGACGCCGCCGCCCGGATCCGGATCTCGAATCCGATCTTCCGCGCGTCGAGGACCACGGCGGACGAGAACGCGACCGGGGTGAACACGATCGACTGGGCGTCCGTGCACCGACCGCCGCGTGCAGCCCGGCGTACATGCCGAGCCTCAGCGAGCCGAACGATTGCAGAGATCCGCGGCGAGGGAGCCGCCGAACGCCGGGGCCTGGCCCCCGGAACCACCACTCTGCACGAGCAGGCTCGCGGGAGGGCGGCTCGGTCGCCAGTCGGCGCGCGCGGACGCCGGGACGGAGCCGCCGAAGCAGATCGCGAGCGCGACGCAGAGCACCGCTCCCCGACGCAGGAACGTCAGGAGTCGGCGCGCGCGGGGCCGCGCTCACTTCGTCGGGTCTTCTTCGCATCCGCGAGGAACAGCTCGAGGCCGGCGTCGTGAGCGGATGCTTGAGGAGCTGGAGGATGACCTTGAGCGGGAGCGTCCCGCAGTGCGCGCCGATCATGGGGCGTCGACGACGTGATCGGGTGGCGGATGCCTCGCCGCGAGGACCTGCGTCGGCAGGTCGTAGTTCTGGTAGATCTGGACGGCTGCTGGATGAGCGTCAGCCCTCGAACGGGACGACGTCGTCGAGGCGACCGATGAAGCGCTCACGTAGGTCGCCCCCGCCTTCGCGGCGAAGAGCCCACTGCGTCGCGCTGAAGCAGAGCGTGACGTCGTGTCTTGATGCCCTCGTTCGTGACGTTCGGACCGCCTTGATGCCGGCCGGGATGAGGGGGACCTTCACGACGACGTTCGGGTGGAGGGCGGCGATTTCGCGACCCTCGCGGACGAGGCCATCGTAGCGACCGAGAGCACCCTCGGCGCTGATCGGACCGTCGGATGATCTGACAGATGTCGACGATCACGTCCTTGAGCGGCCGACCGGTCTTCGCGATGAGCGAGGATTCGTCGGTGACGCGTCGACGACGCCATCGCGGCGGCCTCGCGGATCTCGGTCAGGTCGGCCGTGTCGATGAAGATCTTCATGGGGCGGAGTGTGCTGTCCGGATCAGCGCCGGGTCAAGCGCGCACGAGGACGTATCGTGACGCGATCCGTCGGATCCGCCGTCCACGACGCGCACGAGTAGTGACGGGCTCGATCGGAAGGGAGATCTGCTCGGTCGGCTGGTCCCCCGGGAGGAGGCGACTTCGTCCGACCGGAGATCGCGCGAGTTCGAGTCGAAGATCGCTCCGATCGGTCTCGTCCCGGCAGCGTCGATCTGGAGTCGGGACGAGGCGTGGGGTGCTCGGCTCGGGGACGATCAGAACGGTAGTGTGGATCGCGTCGTATCCGGTCCGCGGCAGTCGCGGTCCTCCGCTCGGCGGGCGGCGTGTGATCGAGTCGATGCGACCGGTCCGGCCCGCGTCTCCGACGGGAGCTCGAAGCGGCCACGGCGTCACTCCGCCCTCGGGCAGGAGCGCGACCGGCAGACTCCCGTTTGTCAGGACCGCGCGGACCGCGGCCTCGGTCGCGACGCCGCGATCGACGACGTAGCGGAGGAACGTCGGGAAGCAGTGGGAAGCTTCGGTTCGCGACCGAGCGCGATATGACGCGGAGGAGCTCCACGGGATCGACGGCGGCGCCGTTCGTGATCGAGATCGGCCGGGAGCCGCTCGCTTCGTCGACGAGATCCCAGAGCACCTCCTCGACGCTCTCTGGCTGCCGAGTCCTCGCGGCGGTGGATTGCGGCGCTCGAGATCGGTGTGTGCCTGGAGGCTGCCGCTCGGCGACATCCCGATCGAGTCCGTGTAGAATCGCCTGCCGAGGACGATCGCCGCGAACCAGGTCGCGCGCCCTTCCTCCCATGCGAGCCCGGGGTCCGTGAAAGCCCCGACGGATGTTGTCCGCCCGCGGAGGAGGCCGAGCTCAGCCGATCGAAGACGAAGTGCCCGAGCTCGTGGAGGACCACCGCTTCGTCGTGATCGTCGGTGTCGGTGGTCGCGCGTCGGCCGCGTTCGCCGCGAGCAGCTCGAGCTTGTAGCGCCGGAGCGGCTGGACCTCGCCCTCGTACCAGCTCCATTCGGAGGTCACCCGCGCCCCCAGTACGCGAAGAGCGGCGGGAGCCGCGCGTCGAGCCAGGTACGGACGGCCTGTTCGCCGCGTAGGAGCGTGTCGAGGATGTGGGAACGCGCCGGCAGGGCTCTCGGCGGACGAGTCGGAGGCCACGATGCGGAAGCTCGGCGAGCGTGACGGGCACGGAGAAACGCGTGGGGAGGTACGGCCCATGCCGTCGCGGGTCACCGAGATCGCGTAGTCGTCGGTGGCGATCTCGGCGACGACCTCGACCCGGGGTCGCGCCGCTCGCGCCTTCGAGACGGAACCGCCCCTCTTCGTCGGTATGGGTCTCCCCGACGAGCCGCCCCTGAGCGTCGAAACGCCCGGACGTTCACGAGGCGCGACGGACGTTCGGTGACCTCGCGTGAGACGCCACGAGAACGTCGGCGTGCGCGATTCGTAGACGACGGTCCCCGCGAGCGTCGCCGAGGCCGTGCGGTCGTGGTCGGAGTCGTTCCGCTCGGCCCCGTTCCGCCGCCGCAGGCGGAGGCGACGAGGACGAATGCGAACGCCGGGCCGAATCGAGTCATCACGTGCTCCCCTCTACCTGCGCGACGCTTCGCAGCTCGCCGCCGAGCTCCGACATCGATCGGAACCGGTCCCCGGCTCGCGCCGCAGGGCCCGCATCACCACCGCCTCGAGGTCGGGGTCGACGTCCGACACCCGCACCGAGAGCGCGAGCGGTCGGTCGTCGCCTGGCGGACGAGCATCGTCCCGACCGAGGTCCGTCGAACGGGAGCGGCCCTAGATCATCTCGTAGACCAACACGCCGAGCGAGTACTGGTCCGACGCGGGCGTGGCGCAGGCGTCGCGGACGTACTCGGGTGCCATGTATCCCGGCGTGCCGAGGACGTGCGTCGGGCCGTGATCGAGACCGCCTCCGAGATCCGGGCGATCCCGAAGTCGATGAGCTCGCGGACGGCCCGCCGGTAGCGCGCGTCGCGAGGACGACGACGTTCTCGGGCTTGAGATCGCGGTGCACCACACCGCGCCGTGCGCCGAGTCGGAGCGCGTCCGCGACGTCGCACGCGACCTCGAGGGCGCGCGCGACCGAGAGCGGCCCCTCGGCGAGGAGCGATCGGATCGTGGTCCCGTCTATGAATTCGAGGACGATGTAGGCCCCGATGCCGTCGACCTGCCCGACGTCGTGCACCGCGGCGATCGACGGATGTCGCAGGCGGAGCATCGCGCGCGCCTCGCGGAGGAGCGGTCGACGGCCGCGTCGGTCTCGAGCGGCGTCGCGCGCTGCGACTTCAGCGCCGGCGGACCTCCGTCGTCGAGGCAGACCACCTCGTGCACCGACCCCTGCCCCCCGAGGAGACGCGACGGAGCACCCTGTAGCGTTCGTCGAGCACGCGCCCGAGCCAGGGATCGTGTTGCCTACGGCCCTCGTCGAGGCATGCGTCGCAAGCGGCAGATCGGGAGGAGAGCGGCGTCGAACATCGCTCGCATTCGGTCGTCGGCACCGGTCACTGTACCAGAACAGCGCGACGCTGGGACGTCTCACGAAGCGTCAGGGGGTGGCGTCGCCGGCGTCTCGCCAGCATCCTCGCCCGCGTCCCGTGCCGGAATCGACGGGTACGTCGCCGGCGTCCGTCCCTTCGCCCGCGTCGATCCCCGACGAAGACACAAGTCCGCTGGCACGCGCCACGCTCACCACCCGACGCGACCGACCCCATCGCGCAGCAGAGTGAACCCCGAGGCGCAGTCGCGGTTGGCGCGGCATGCCTCTCCGGAGTCGCTCGAGCAGCCCGCGAGGGCGAGCGCGGCCGAGAGCGCGAAACCGAGGGGCAAGACGAACGAGCGAACCATGATGAGTCTCCTACGCGCGCGTGGGCGCGCGGCTGCTCTAGCAAATTCCGCATCGCCTTGTCACGGCGCGGGGGAGTCGGGGGCGATCGGGAGCCGGACGGGAGCGGGGGCCGGCGCAGTGGGGGAGCGGGGGACGCGGCACGTCGTAGGCAAATCGGAAGCCCACGTCGACGGACGAGGCGTCCTCGGGCTCGATGCGGCGGGCCGAGGTCCGGAGCTCGTGCGGCATGCCGAGGAACGAACCGCCGCGAACCGACGCGTAGGCCGGAGCCGCCGCGCGCGAACCGGATCGAACGACGTACCGCGCTCGTACGAGTCGACGACGAAGGGGTCGAGGACCCCTCCGACACGTTCCCTGCGACGTCGACCAGACCGAACGGCGAGGTCCCGTCCGGGAACCGTCCGGAGGTGAGATCGCACGGAATCCGTCCGACCCGTCGACCCGCATCCCGGCGCGACCGTGGTTCGCGAGCCTTCCGTCCAGGAGTCTCCCACGGGACGTAGAGGCTCGACGGTCCGCGTGCGGCGCACTCCCACTCGGCCTCGGTGGGGAGCCGACCGCCGATCGTGGCGCAGTACCGCGCAGCGTCCGCCCAGCGGACGCCGACCACGGGCAACGTCGGCCCCGAGTACGCGTCGTCGTTCGGGACCCTCCGCGGTGCGGGACAGGCCCCCTGCGCGACCGCAACTCCCGTACGCCTCTGCGTGACCTCGGAGCGATCGATCCTGAAACGCGGACCCGTGATCTCGCGCTGCGGATTGTTCGATCGAGAAACGCGTTCGGGCGAACAGGCGGTCGCGGCGTGGCCCTCGGCGTGTCGCGGCACATCCGGATCGCGGCGTCGAGCGCGCGGACGTCGAGCCGCGCATGCACGAGGTGCGCGGCACGTCGACGACGGTGGCAGGGACCATCGTGACGGTGACGGGCGGCGTCGCGATCCCCGAGGGGTTCGCCACGAAGACGGTCGCGCACGCGAGCGCTGCGAGCGCGGTTCGGACGGGACGGATTCACGCGACGACTCCGCACGGCGGGTGGCGACGAGGAATCCACCCATCCCCACGAGCAGACAGAGCGAGACCGCGTCCGAGGCGAGAGACCACCGGGGACGAACCCGCGCTCGGCGTCGCCGCGGAAGCGCTCCATGATCACACGGATCACCGCGTAGACGACGCAGTATCCCGCCGCACGACGGCCGTCCCCGACGCGGGACGGCGGCGAGAAGCACGAGCGCGAGCGCGACGAGGAGCAACGCGCCCGACTCGTAGAGCGCACCGGATGCCGCGGGATCTCCTCGATCGACGCCGCGGCCATCGGATGTGGGAAGACGACCGAACACGGTCCGTCCGAGGGCCTCCCGTAGCAGCAGCCGGCGAAGAAGCAGCCGAGCTTCCCAGCGCGTGGGCGAGCGGCACCGCGGGGATCGCCGCGTCGACGTAGCGGCGGAACGAGAAGCCGAGCGGTCGCGACGCGAGGGCGAGCGCGAGCGTCCCGACGATCGGAGCGCGTAGAACGTGAGGCCGCGGTGGCGAGCGCGGCCGCGAACGATCCGGTCCGGAGCGTCTCGACAACACGAGCTGCATCGCGAACCCGCCGGCGAGCCCGGTCGAACAGACGATCGACGCGCCCGAAGCCCGTCGCTCCAGTGGACGCCGCGCCGAGAGCCCCGGATCCGACGAAGGTGCCGAGCACCATGCGAGGGCGAGGAGTACGCCGAAGCTCGCGACGGGTCGGGATCCCGCGCGGTCTCCGAGGACGAAGAGGATCGATGCACGACGTCAGCGCCTTTCGCGGGCGAACGGCGGGGGAGGGAACGCGGGAGGCGGCGCGCGATCCGCGTGGGGAGGAAGCTGAGGCGGCGCCGAGGGGGCGGACCGGTTCGGCCGCGCCTGCGGGGCCTGTGGCGCGAGGGCGCCGGGAGCGAGGGACGCGACGGTCCGACGACCGGCGCGGTCGGGGCAGCGGGAGCGACCATGGGCGCTCCCGCGTCGAAGTCGGCGAAACCCTCCGCCGAGGTCCGTGTCGTCGTCGACGAACGGGTAACAGGCGTGCAGCTCGAGACGAGGCCAGAGCGAGGCCGTCAGCGCCACGACGTTGAACACGATCGCGACCTTCGCGGAGGTCGCGCCTCGCCCCTGGCTGCTGCTCGGCGACGGACCGTGCGCCGAACACACGTGCCGATCATCGCGGAGGCTACGGACGCGGCCCCGCAGAGGAGCATCGCGGTCTGGGAGAACACGAACATCCCGGCGAGTCCGGCGAAACCACGGACGCGAACGCGAAGAGATACGGAGAACCCGCCACGCCCCGGAGGATGGCACGGAGAGTCCGTTCCGCCCCGTCGCCTTTACCTCGGCGCCGGAGCGCTATGCTCCGCCCCTTTCATGGACCCGAACACGCCGGATTCGCGCGAAATCGCGAAAGTCACGCCAGGCCGACGACGGCTCGACCGAGCCCGCGCGCGCTGGACGTGCCGCGATCGTCGGGCGTCCCAACGCCGGCAAGAGCACCTGCTGAACACGCTCATCGGTCGGAAGATGGCGCACCACGCTCGTCCCGGCACGACGCGTACCGCCACCTCGCCGTCTACTCGAGCGACGATCCGAAGACGCAGATCGCGTCGTGGACACCCCGGGCCGCACCGCCCCAAGAGCGCCCTCGGCTCGGTCCTCGTGGACCAGGCGCGCGCGGGCCTCGCGGACGTCGACGTCGTCGTCTTCGTGGCGACCGTCCCGACCGACGCCGACGTCGCCAAG
>JAQNDB010008338.1:0-10534 GCA_029204045.2 Tillandsia leiboldiana | reverse complement strand
GTCAGCCTGTGCAGCCAGTCGCCTGCCCGCCCCGTGGGCTTCACCTGCTTGAGCAGCACAGCAGGTCGGCCGGTTGCGGGAATGCACGCCGCATCGTGGGCACTACTGCAGCGCCTACAGCCAGGTCACAAGTGATGGACCCTGCAACTGGTGTGCTGTGAGCACGTTGGAGAGCAGTGGGGGATGCCGGGAGGGTGGCGCACAATGAGCGACAGCGGGGCTGGTCCCCAAACTCAGATGGACACGCACGTTCACGACCAGCTTTGCTGATCGATGCTGCACAAGCACATGAACGATCCGTGTTCACACTGCCTCCGTCAAAGCGAAACAGGTGGCGGTCAGGCCACGTATCAGCTGCAAGAGCTAAGTTGGACATATGGCGTATCGTGCCTCTGCGCGGCCTCACCTCTTTCGATCTTCAAACAGTAGTCCGGGTCATAGTTGACTGAGTACTGTTCTAAGAACTTCGTCCATGTGCTTGCCGAGGTGTGCGTCGAAACGCTTTCAGCGTCGTCTCGGATTCTGTGCCGATCCAGCGAGCCTCATCGGCAGGTAAGGATCTAGCATCGAGATGTCTGGAGCAACGACGCGTCGCGCACACCGTTTCCTTCTCGCAGGCGGCCGGTCACATCGTCCTGGGATGTGCTGCTGTCGTGCATGCTTGCATGATTGTCGGTGGCCAGGTTCATCTTGACCCTGTGCAGGGCTACTTTCGAGCCTCTGAGCTCTGACGCAAACTTCAGTCTCAGGAATGTAAACAACCAGCAGACCTCCTGCTCAGGCTGCTCTTCACCCTGCAAAGCTGCTCAAGTTGCACGTGCAATTGCAGTCACGTGACTAATTCTGCCAGGGCAGGCCGTCTGAAACGGTCAAGCTGAAGTGGGCAGCGCATAATTATCACCAACAGCTTTATGGTCCAATCGACTGGCGCCTGCTCGGTTCAATTGCGGTGCATGAAACCACACTCTGCACACGACTGCTGCTGCCGTGCCGCTGCCGTCATCAGTATGCGTTGATCACATCAGCTCGCACACCCTTGCAAGGCATTTCACACCGTTCAGCAGCCTGACCCAGCCAGATCGACAGCCACCTGGCAGCCTCACTGCGGCTGGTGGTCGAGCAGTCTGGCGGCCGCATCACCGCTCTGTGCATGTGCGCACCAGTGCAGGCGCTGGACAAGAGCCAAGCAAGTCGCTCACCGACACATCATCGCAGCTTCCCGAGCCGCAGGCAACGGCTTGAGACAGAAGCGTATACTTCAGCGCTGATGATGTGTACACACCAGCAGAGCCTGGCGAAAACCTCTGGGCGGTGCGGCGATTGAACAACATGAATGCATAGTCATTGTGTGCTATAATGACCAATCGACTCACGTGTTGCGACTCTTGTCACACGCACCTCACAATACCATCTGCTAAGCTCGCAGAATCCAGTCCCTGCGCTTGAGTGTCTGGTGCACCCCACTGCAGGTTGCCAGCAGGGCCGGCATTGTGATTCCGACGTCATGCAACTCTGGCTCCTGCGGCACTTGCGAAGTGCGCAGCCTTGGTGCATTCTTCTGTCCTAGGGCCCAGGGTAATGGGGCACTCTCTGTCACATGGAGGGTTCATTTACAAGTGCTGTCAAACATGTTTGGTCTTTCTGCCACGGCAGATGGAGGTGCGCAAATGGGATGCAGCTGGGTGGAGGGAGGAACAGCAATCGCCAGGACCTGCATTGCAGGTATTTGGTGTTTGACTGGGAGGTGGCTGGGATTGCATGGCAGACAGCCTGTGATTATGCCCCTGCCGCCACCAATTCTGGCCCTGCAGCTGGCTCACTGCCGCTGCTGCCTTCCACATCGTGTTCACCATAGATAAGGGCGGGTGTCACACTGCATTGACAGCAGCATATTCCAGATCCAACTCGGCATGTGCTGAGGTCAGGCAGTGGTCGTTGTGTTGCAGCGGTGCGCCTGGGTATCAATGCCTGCAGTTGGACGCAATGGACGAGGGAATCTGGGCACTGACGGGTTTGACATGTGACGAAGACCGAGATGCCAAAGATTACTGCGCAATGCACAGCTGCAACGTGGATACGTTCTGTTTGGAGGTGCTGGTGACTGCCGCCTGCATGTTACGACTTCCTGCTGAATTCACCCTGGGCTCTCTTGAGGGTGCAGGCTACCCCCCTGAGCCTGTGTATATCGTGTGTAATATAAACCACAAACCTTACAGGAGCATACAAGCTCCCAGGAGGCAATCAGTAGCATTCTAACACCGTGCTCCCTCAAACATGATCCTCGCTCTGAACCAGCGGCGTGCTGCAGATGCCACAAGATATGTGACAGCCAAATCTACTGAAGCAAGCGCACTATAACTGACAACCAGGTGATAGCAATTGAAGGCGCCGAAGGACTCGGCAGGGCTGTTAGGGTTGTACGCCTTGTGGACGGGTCCTGCTGCTGCTCTTTGCAGCAGCCACACAAGCAGCGCCTGCAGTGCTGGAGCGGCAGCACCTGTACCACCTCCAGAGGCACCCGCCTCACTGCTGCCGCACCGCCAGAGGTCCATCATCCAGCCGAATGGATCGTCATCGTCAACATCCTCCTCCTGCTGCTGCTGCTGCTGCGTGTAAATAATGCGCATCAGATCAGTGTTGCAGTGCGTCCCTGGCAATGCGTGTGTACACCCTGCTTTCTCCCCCTCATCGTGCGTATCAATGCCAGACAGTACATTCGTCCTTGCATACAAAGTCCTCATCATCACCTGGGCACGCACCGGCTGGAAGCGCAGGTCCTGCACCCCAGCAGAGCCGCTGTACAAAGACTGACGCTGTCCGCCGACGTGCCGCGTTGGGGCCAGTGCCCCAGTCACGCGCTGCATCACTTGTCACCGCAGAGCCGGCATCGTGGCGAGGTTGCCCATGCACGGGGCTGCTGCGTCAAACTGCAGCACGCCGCCACCATCGTTCCAGGCGTCTGCAGATGCGGCCCTGGCTGCCGCCGACTGGCGCGACGACAGCATCATTCTCAAAACCCCACACGTCTGGGCCGCGCCTGCACACGGACCAATAGGTGTCCTCGAAATGTGCTTGCATCAAAGCATGGGAGTTTGCCATCATGCTGCAGCCCTGGGCACAGTACACGGCGCCGATTCGGGCGGACACCCACCGGCGAGTCCGGCTGGTGCGCCTGCGTTGGCGACTCCTGGTTCTGCAGGCTGCCGGGCTGCGGAGCGGCGGACGGCTGCTGGCCCGCCGCCAGGTCTCGCTGCGCGGCGGCAGCGCAGGGTGCGGCGGGTCCAGGCCACCGCCCTCACCCGCCATCTCGCGTGCCAGGCGCTCGTCCTCCTGCTCCTGTCCCGATGCAGGGTGTGACGAATGTCAAGATGGAAGCCCTCGTGAGCCCTGAACGTCGTGGTGTACCATGGCAGAGGTCACCTGTTCCGCTTAATGTGCGCTGAGGTTCTGCCTGTGATCTATCGATGTTCTGACGCGGCAATGACAGAACAGCACGACATGATCGGTCCAGTACATGTCACACTGTGGCAGCCTATGCCGCATGTGCTTGCAGAAAGCAAGCAAGACAGCGCAGATTGATGGAGGCTACAAGAGGCACCTGCAGCTGGCGGGCAAAGTCGCCGTCCTCGGCCGCCAGGGCACGGGCCATCGCTTCATCGCGCTCCATCTGGGCCACCAGCGCCAGCGGGTCCTCCTCCTCTTCAATACGGCCTGCTGCGGCTGGCGAGCCGCTGAGCTGGCGGGCCGCCCGGCTCCTCTGCCTGGCTGCCGGGGATGCTGCTCGGCATGCTCGGGTGCGGCGGCGGCGCCCCGCTACCTGCCAGCCAACGCGGGCGTGTCCTTTATGATGGCCGCCTGCTGTCGAGTCTGAAGGTAAATGGGGAAGTGCGAACGAACACCGGGATTTTTTCCAGATGTTGAGGCAAAGGACAGGAGGAATGCAAGTGACGTGCATGTCGAGTATGTTTTAGTGAGCTTGCATGGTCTGCCACCAGCTGCCCAGAGAGCGATCGGTCCCTTGCCGTTAGGGGTGGGCTGCTCAGCCCTGTGCGTGGAGTCCGACGATCCAGGGCGCCAGGCGGTGCCCGGCACGAACTCCTGTGCACTGACAGCTGTGCTGAGGGAGGTGCGCGGCTGGAACTCTGGCGCCGCCACGTCCAGGCTGCCTGCGCAGCAAGATGTACGCAACGCCTTTGGGAACCCGGCCAGACCGCCAGACTGGCACATTTTCATTCGACAATGTATGGATTGCCACTTGAAATGGGCGGGAGAAAATCATTGCAGGGCGAAGTCGGGGAGGACAGCACTGTCTGCAGGGTGGAGCAGACGTTCACTGTGTTGCAGATCCAACAGCATGGTCTGGAGCCCCGCGGGAGCATCGAGGCTGCTGCCATGCGCCAGGTCGGACCCAAAAGTCCCAGGCAGGGGAAACGCTGCGCGCCGCATGTCAAGGGAAGCAATATGAGCGCCTGCGCGATGCGCAGATGTGAAATAAGGTCATGCTTTGCCAGCCCTCCAGCATGAACCCGCAACGGTCCGTTCTGTTCACGCTGTAGGGTGAGCAAGTGAGTGGCCCGGTGATGCAGTGCGTGCGCACGGGAGGGCAGGCGGCCGGAGGCGCTCTGAGCCTCGACCCGCGCGTCTCCTGCGCCTCCAGCTGCGCGTGGATCATCTCGTCATGGCGGAGTCCGTTGGGAAGCGCGGCAGGTGCGAGATGCGCACGGGGTTTACGGCCCATCTGCCGCCCATCCTCGTGCACCTTGGCCTGGAGCACCACTACCAACAGGTAGGTGATACGCGATGCAGGGGGTGGTGCCATTGTCCCTTCCTGGCGGCAGCTGAATGGCAGAAAAGGCCAGGCATCCTCTGGCTATGCAAGCAGCGCCCCTATGCACAAGCTCAGCAGCGCACCCGGGCAGCGGCGCCGGCATCGCTGAACTGCACGGCGGCGGCACTCCTGGCGGGGAAGGTGCGGATGCGATGGACGTTGCCGTAATGGTCGAACACCTGAATGCATGTCCACAGCCTGTTTACTGCAAGTTGTGACGCGGTCTGCCCTGGTGCACAACTTCGCTTAACTTACACCGCTGACGGCAGGGTTCAGCAAGGCGCTCTGCTGGCCAAAGTAAGAGACGCTTTGGCGCACCCGCGGTAGATGGTCTTCGAGGGCAGCATCGGCGTGCCGCACACCCCATCTCCCTCGGCCACACCAATCACATCGATGCACTCCAGGCAGCAGAATGTCCGTTGGCATGCCCCACCGCTGGTCTGCAGTCACAGTGGCGCGTCACTCAGGAAACGACACATGGCAGCTCATACTTGCTGTAGCATGAGCACTGCGGGGGTGAACTTTATTTAAAGAAGAAGCCCCTACCCTGCTGCATCTGCCGTAGAGCAGCCAGCACGACCATGGCCGACTCGCTGACCTCTGCACCGCCCTGAGATGCCTGCTGCAACGAGGGAAATGCCGCAGTGGCCAGCCCCGCGCCATCCCCAGACGAAGCTGACGGCAGATAGCCATCATCCTGCGAAAGCACAGCGTGCTGTGTGCATTGGAAGCGCATTCTCACTTGACAAGAGTGCATGCATGTGTCATTTGAAGGGGCCTCGCTCAGACAGCTGCCGTCTTTGCACTGTTCCGTCGATCTGCACCTGATGCTGTGCACGAAAGTCGCGGCGGCCCCAGGTGCTCGGCTGCTGGCCATCCTGGCCGTCACCGTCGCTGATGTGCTCAGGGCGCTCGCCCACGAACTGGTCAAGCCGCATGTGCATCATCGCCTTCTTCTTGCGCTCCAGCTGCACACACAACCCATTTGGAAGTCATAGCAGTGCTGTAAGTGGTATTTTGGGCCGGCGTGCACATCTTGTGACAAATGTGTCCACACTCGCATACAGCGGAGGGTGGCCTCGGACCCTGCATGATTGCATCTCAAACTGCACTGGCACGCAACCCGGCCCTGCTGAGCCGCAAGCGTTTCCTGCTGCGCACGCTGCTGAGGCTGCTGCTTGCGGCGAAGGAAGGCAGCTGCTCTGGCACCTCCTCCCGCTTGTACTCCCGCAGCCGGGCATCCAGCTCCTCGGGCAATGGATGTGCACCTGCATTGCCGAAGCCAAATTTCATGGTCTGCCAATCCAATGAGGCTTCCTCTGTGCATAGTCATGGTCATATCTGGACAAAAGTTTTCTGCTCAAGATGTCGTTCATGTTTCGAACATGTCTGCACACGGTGCTCTCGTGCATCCGAGAAATCCACCGATGTAGCCTCAGCTTTGGCAATCTGAATGAATGCTGTCAGGCTGCACACATCGCACCGGTTCCTTTTTCGGGCTCGGATGCCTGGCAGCGTCCGCCTGTCGCTCTGGCAGCATGCTTTGCTCCTCATTGAGCTGCTCGTACCGAGAGGCTGCTGTTGGGTCGGTGTATTCACCGGACTTCTGATATCCTGCACATGGCAGGCGCCCACACCTTATCAGTGAAAGGCTGACATGCTGCCGCAGCAATCCTCTGACGCAGAACCATCATTCTGCATCCATTTCGCAGGGCGGCAATGCTTATCAACGGCAGACCTGAGTCATTGCTGGACTTGCTGCGCTTGTTGTCATGCTGCTTAGCTGTGGCCGCAGGCGGTTCAGAGATCTGGGTCTTTCACGCTTCGTCTGCTGGATCCATGCCACTGGCAGCGCCGCTTTGCCATCGCTCGACACCTGCAATCAGCCGATTCCTGAGCAGACTGACACTGCTGATTTGAGGGCTCAAGACCATTTCACATTCAGACTTTTCACACGACCTTCAGCAGAGAGGAATCTGAGTCACCTTATGCAGCGTTGCCTCAGTCAAGACTCCAGGGCACATGTCTGTAAGGCATGGCAGCGACTCCTCGCCCTGCAGAACGCCGGAGGGTGTAGCTGCATTGTCACTACTGGTGGCACAGCCACGCCGCCATTGAGAGTACCCTGCACGATGATGGCGTGTGCAACTGAGCGCAACTCCAGGCATTGCTGTGCACCTTGAAGCCCCTTGAAGCCGGGGCGCAGACGGCGCAGTGTATCCACCAGGCGGTGATAGCAAATCGGTGGTGTACAGCATCCTGCATCCCTGGCTGCACGCGAAGGCAACGTAGGACTGGTCATCTGCAGCAAGAAGCCAAGAAATCAGCCTCATCATCTGAGGCCACTGATGACACTGCTTGCATGCATACACGCACGCACGAAGGATGATTGCCTCAAGCAAGTCCAGAAGGCCGAGTAAGTCCTCGTGGATACCAAAGATGCCGCGCTGCTTGCTGCCAGCCTGGCACTCTGCGTCACCCCAAGCGCCAGCACGCAGGGCGCCAATGGGCCACAACTGCATGCTGCGCCTTGTCAATTGCCCGCTCGCCCTCCCGTTGCTTGCGCAGCCACATGCGCCTCCCTGCAACGCTTGCATGAAGTGGTCTTTGTGCTTCCAGCCTTTCGATCGAATGAAAGCAAGTCCGCTGAGCAACCATGAGGTTGCAGCCAGTACGCCTCATCACATGGCATAAGACATGCAGAGCAATGCATGGAAGGCGCTACAGTTCCCGAAGTGCTGGGCTTCTTGCAGCGTCTGCTGTAGGAATTGCTCGTCCGCAATGCCAGAGTCCTTGGGCCTCTCTGGAGCCTGTGCTGGGCTGTCAGTTGTGGCAGCGTGCCATTGTTGCTTGAGCGATGACCCAGGCTGAAGCGCTCCGGAACCGCTGCTGCATGTGGTATGGCTGCGACTCCCGCTCGCACAGGCCATGCAGTCCCTGGACATGCATGGTGTAGTGTCAAGTCGAGGTCAGCATTGATTCTGCAACAGATGCACTAATCATCTGGCTCATTGTAAATGTGAGCTGCATACATTGGCGTAACACTGGCGGAGATGTGCGCCTGCCTGTTGCGCTGATGACGAGCTTGGCGGGGAGCCTTCCAAGACATCAGGCGGCTCGTCTGCAGATGCTGTCAGCGGACTGGGCATTTTTTGCCTCCGCCATTGGTGTTCCCTCAATACTCTGTGGCTGCTTCCCTCAGCACTGGCATGCACCTCTTGCGCAGTCGAGAAGCCGGCACTGAGCTGTCATTGGCCCTTGACACCCTCGGACACATCCCCTGCTGGAGCCTGCTGCTCGTTCGGGTGCTGTCATCAGTTGCTGGGCCGCCTGCTGGCTGCGACACGGCTGTGGTTCCTGCTGATGACGATGTAGCAGCTGCTGCTGCCGATCTGGACACTGCCTGATTGCTTGAGCTGCTAGCATCCGATGAATCTTGGTCTGCCGGCTGCTGTGCTGATGCACTGTCATCGGCGGCCCCTTTTACTGCTTCATCACTACATCGTCTGCTGCATGACCTGTCGCGCTTGATGCAGGCTGGGCCGCCGCAGTCTGATGGCCGGCAACCTCTTCAGCTGCATCAGGCACCATACTTGCAGGTGCTGACCATTCAGCGGCTTTCCGGCCGGATGGCTGCTGGATTCTGTTCCGATGGTGCTGGGTCGGCGTCGATTCAATTAGCAGCCTCTGTTGCTGGTGCCGCTGGTGCTGTGGCCGCTGGCGCCCTGGCACGGGCTGCCATATCGACGTCCGCAAGTCCTCTGCTGTGCTCCAGATCAGGTCAGGTACTCTTCCACCAGCGCCTCGTAATGCACTTTCATCTACTCGTCATCGGAGCTGTAGACCAGTCAATGGCGGAGGGGTTTGCATCGCTGGTGCCCTGCAGAGCAAGCATAACACTTCGCATGACCCTTGCATCATCCAGGGTATCGCCCGCTGTTATGCACATGCGCAATGCATGGTAAACTGCAAATGCTCACACTCGGCGGTCATGATCGCGACCAAAGCTGTGCCAGGGATGAATAAATCGAACGACCATGGCATGACAAATCTACGCAGGGCACCAGGGCACGCCAGCATATCACCACCTCTTCATGGTGCAAGCAGTCAGCACACCCTACACCCATAAGACCGCCGGCAAGAATCGTTCATCGCGACGCTTGTGTTACATGGAAACATTCCTTCTTCCAGAAAGCCTACGTGATCTCCTATGCTGCACATGTCCAGCTCAGCACCGATCGAGCGTCACAGGAAAGGTGCCTGCACAACCTGGCGTGGCCAGACATGGCCTTGAAGTAAATAATCTACCAAGTCTATATGAGCAAAGTCAAGGGCAAGTTGAAGGGGACATCAAGGGATCACCTGGTTACCAGGCTCAAAAGCCGAATGGTTTTCCCGCATGCTTTGGATTGCGGTCGCATGCCATTTCTTGATAAACAGATTTGTTGAATCGTTTCTGATCCACGAGACTGCAATAAGCAAAGGGTTTGCTGATATGATTTCAACATGACCCCGGGTGCGAATGAGTGAATTGCTCCGCTGCTTTCATGATCGGTTGTATGTGGCCGATACGAAGCATGGCGTGCTTGTAAGATTCTGAGTCTTGACGTTGGGTGAAGCAAAGTGCCTTGAAGCAAGACGTATGAGCATGCATCAGCATGCATTGAAGGTGTTGCATGTGAGCGTGAAGACCCCTGGTGAAGACTGGTTGGTGCAGGGCAGCCAAGAAAGAAGAATGCCCATCACATAGCGTTGGCGTCCTTACCACAGCTAAAAGGCGTTCGGCACATGCAGTCGCGTGTTTATGTGCAGTCTACGACAGCTGCGAGCACTATCTAATGATTGCATGGTGGCATGTATGGGTGCTGCAGATACATCATTGCGTGTTCACTGTGGGTCCTGGCCATGCACCATACGCATGCCAGCATTCCAGACGGTAGGTACTCAGTCAATGTCATGACGCTGCCGTCGGCGGCATGGCGATCCAGATGTTGCAGCTCTTGAAAGAGTATGTATGTGCATGGGGTTCCTGGCATGCGTAGCTGAAGACCGGTCCAGGTCCGTTGCACATCTTGCTGGCAGCAGAGCACAACAGTAGTGCAGCCCATTCCCGAGTACGGCTGGGCAACATTTACACATGAACTGCCTGAGAACGTAATTAAAAACTACGGACATGTCTCAAGTTCCCCATGCCCCATCAACATCAAATGCAAACTGACTAGGTGGAATCAAGCCTGCAGGCATTGGCTGTCGCTAATCGCCAAAGCACGGGCCCGCCCCGGTGCGGGGCGGGGCTGTGTTTGACATGCACCATGAAATCACCCAGGAAACAAACTGCAGGTCGTCCGGCAAGCATCAGTGATGGCGAGCGTCAAGTAGTCACACAACTGAGGTTGCGGCGGCAGCTGGAAGGTGCACTGGGCAAATGTTGCGGCTGTGGCAATTGCGCCGACAGGCCGCAGCGATAAGCCGACAGTGCACCTCGAGATGGCCGTTTGTGAGTGCGAAAACATCAAACGAAGGAGAAAATGCGGGCTGGCCGCTGTGCTGGGCTGCACCCCAGACAGCTGCTACTCATATAAGCCACACAGGCACCATTGCGCCTGATGCTGCCTCCCGCTCACGAAAATTGCACCCACTGAGCAGGGGCCACGGAGCTGGCCCCTTGGATCTGATTAACTGCATGCATGTCCGCGTCTGGCTGTC
>JAQNDB010008337.1:0-10536 GCA_029204045.2 Tillandsia leiboldiana | reverse complement strand
GGCACTAATGTCTTGTCGCTGTTAGAATCCATTAGCGACGAACTACAGATTTTTAACAGTTACGTTCCCTATAACGACTTAACGCTCTTATCGCAAACGTTTTAGCGAGTGCTGACACATATCAAGCCAAGTACCAGGTTATAAGACAAGGAGCAGCCACTACATTGATGACTCCGTTACTCAACTTACCGCTTGTGTTCTTTGGATGCTTTCATCGCAATCACCGTTGGTGACAACTTTACCATGCGCACAAGTATACCTAGGAGTATCCGTGCTTCTTGATAGATGCATCCTGCGTACGAGTCTTGCAAGTTGCGATCTCACCGAAGCTATTAAACTTGAATCTGCTTTTGGCGATATCACACGTTTTACATCGACGCTGATAAACCACTGCCAACGAGTCATGCATCGCTGTACTTGAAAATCATGGCAATATGTTAATGGGGTAGCTAGTTTGTTGTCGTATGTTAAATACAGAGTGTCTCCATTGGCTGCAAGAAAACGAAATGAAGCTTCAATGACAGTGCTTTAAAAATATTAGCATTAGTACTTTTCGAATGGCTTTGAACCTTATTTTATAATTCTGAAACAATAGGTCCTAATTTCAGTGATGAACGTGATGACGCTAATAAACAGCACTGACCGCGGCACAATTCCGGAATACAGCAACTTATCACCTGCTCCAAGTGCTTTGATATGATTTCTCAATTCAGGAAGTGCTCTTGACGAGCAGCAAGCTTCTTCATGCTTGTGGCAATACGAAGAAGTTCTCAAAGCAACACTGACAGCAGTCCAGTCCATACCAATTATGCCTGTATTTGCAGGTCGTTAGCACTGTACGCAGTACTTGATCAGTTTGAAAGCATTAGCGGCGATCTCAGTCAGCTTATTCACATTTACTTGAAAAGTGATATCAGCGGAGCCGACTGCGCCACAGCAGCAACAAGCAAACTTTCAGGATAGGCTTTGACGGTCATGCCCAATTGTGGAGAATAGCAACGTCTACAAACCACGTGGGCGTCTCAGTGAATGCAACATGTCTGACGTTGAACAGCTCGTACAATGCGATCGTGAAAATTATGACAGGGGCAATCGCTGTCTACGTTGCCAACACGACAGACTTGTATGCAGCTCAGCGTGCTGCAGATATGGTTCAAAGTTGTTTTATCAATGGGACCCATTTCCATCGTTTAGTTTTAGTGTTAGCAATGCCCAACATGAATCAAACTCATTGAAATAATTGCAGTATGAGCACGTGTTTGACTATTACAGCCATAAATTTTACACTCGTTACTTTGGCGAAGTTTGTAGCTGATCACTGCAGCCAATACATTGCACGATGAAGACTGCTGGCAACGCTTGGTCAGACTGAGAAGCAGTGTTGACATTGAAATTACAACTTACATTGACAGTCTACTGTTGGATGACACATTTGTCAGGTAAGATAAGCATCGCGTAATAATATACACAAAAGTTAGTAATTGAGGTTATTGTGTACAACTTAGCCAATTTAAACGATTATGATCGTTTAAATTTCATTTGCTTCTGAACACTTTAATCTACCCTGCCGATAAAAAGTGTTTATGGAGCAAATGGTGTTAGAAGCCATCATTTTACACGGATGGAACCGGCTGCTTTTTTGCCATTAGTGAGCGTTAAGGAGCCCGGGGTGTCAATCAACCGTGTAAAAAATCGTGATTATGACGTCCACTTAGACAACTTTAGAATGCAAATCTTTATAGCTTTTATTAAAGAACGTTTGAATATGTTTAGAAACAACTTTCTTCAGCTCAACATTTACTTTGATCGTCTCAAAGTCATTCATCTGTTCAGCAACCGGACTACGACCTCGTCACATTTTTCTGTACGTAAAAATGTGTTATACTGACTAATAGTAATTATATAAACTTGAATCTCATCTTTAATTTTATGACAATCGTACTGCTTTCTAGCATCCAAGTTTAATAGATTACTATAGTGTTCGTAGAGCAGACTATTATGTGGGAGTACAACAATAACTATAATTTTGAGAACCAGTCAAATAATAATTTATTGGACAAATAATAATAGTTATACGAGGTGCAGACAAAAAGAAGCTATCACTTAGCTCATTCGTTTCTAATAAACATCTGATTAGAAAACGGTTAGCGCAAATCTGTCGAATTGTTATACGTTCACTATGCAATGTGGAGTGGTGCGCATGATAGCAGGTGGCCTGTGAGTCTGTGTTATCAGTGGGTGTGTGGTGGCAGTGACCTGGGAGGTCTGTTGGATTTATTTCTGAGAGGCAGTGCCATCAGTGTGTTAATGCAGTATATTGTGCAGGTGATCTAGGAAGTCTGTTGGGTCTGTTCTGGGAGGCAGTGTCATCAGTGTGTTATGCAGTGTAGTTGCAGGTGACCTGGGAGGTCTGTTGGGCTGTTTCTGGGAGGCAGTGCCATCAGTTTGTTTGAGGTCGTTGACCTGTTTGTCTACAAACTTGCCCTTCAGTTGCTCGGTCACGTGGTCAAGGAACATAAGAAGCATACAGCAGGAGAAGAGGCAACAGTTGTGAGCTGCACACGGACAAACCTCCATCCACCCTCTATCGCTATAACTTCATCGAAATTTGAAGACGAATTCGCATCAAAACATTTCAATGGCGCATTTTGTTCTGATAGTACCTACTTTTAATGGCGAATTAAACTTGCAGTGTAAAACCGACGATTTTTATTTCATTTTGAGTATATTGAATAAGCTCCATGCATCAATGTCACGTCAAAGTCAAATCACACCATTTTAGCTATAGCAGTAGGCCTACCATAGACATAATGGTTGCATTTAGGCCTATCTCGCCGTGTATTGTAGTTATTATGCGTGTTGATTACATTTTTGCACGTGGAAAATGTGTGCAATGGCACTCCGCGTGATGCCTGGGGCCAAGGTCCACGCGACACTAGACGGGGAAAGACCTCAGGGTCAAGGTGAAGGTCTTTATCAAGCTAAGGTCAATAGGTTAAGGGGTGGAGCTTGGTGGTGTGGCGTCATTGTTCACAGACCCGCTGGCACAGATTAGCGTGGGTGATTGACAGGTCAAAGGTCACGCTGATTTCACCCACAGCCGCGCATATACTACACAATGTATTATTTTATAGCTATACAGCTAGGGTTTACTTTATGTGCGTTATGTTGTTTTAACAATGCAGCGAGTGGCTGAACATTCGTGTTGTTTGTTACTTAATTATTGTTACTGCGGTTAACAATAAAGCAATTACGAGCACAGGCCATTGAAGCTATGCATAGAAAACGACCACCGGTGGCAGTAGTGATACCCAGATGCCAGGGTATCAACCGCCTATCAAATGAAAGTAGCCAAATATTATCACGTTGTCAACGTGACCTTTGTCAGTCATATTGATTTCGTATATCCTTAAAGTTATGTTCTGTCTATAAAATGTTACACTATTGCAACATTACGTTTAAAATGTGGTACTCAAGCCTGCGCCTCTGTGCCTTTCTTAAACAATGCACGACCCAATAACCCAGACCAGTGACGTCTTCAATTCATTACACAATAGTATGGAAGGCTTATTATTCTCACCGTAAAGGTCACTGTGGGATATGCGACACTCATCTGATTGTAATAACATCTAAGTTGCTCGATCAACCGCTGTCACCGCTGCGTCTTTGTGCGTTGCCCTTTCCAGCACCATCTGCTACCAAGTTATGTATACCTACAAATACCTATAGAGTATATAGAATAAATAACGTTCACGCTCCGAAGATGTCTATTCACTCGCTGCCTACCTTGATTCAATTTTTAAGCTTGCAAAGCTTCTCTCTTCTTTGACTAAGGCTAGGACAATTGTAAACTTGGTAAAATTAAAAAGAATTCGTTGGTAGCTTATAAGTGGTATGTCTATTGTAAGCTGGATTCTGTCTGATGCAAGATGTGCGCCAGCTACACACGAATCACCGACAGTGATGTGTCAAACTGTCAGATCATAAGACTGAGTTCCACGGCCTGCTGCCTTTGGACGGCGACATGGAGAGCTTCATCGATGAAATTGTAAGTGGTATGGTTTGAAGTGATTGTATAAAATGTCTTGTTCCTAACAATGGAAGTCTTCTTCTATCCTGCGGATAAAAACAAATTATATTATTATTGTCCTCTCCGCCTATTGTACTATGAGAAGTTTTACTTATAATCATAACTTAACCGCTTCAGATACTACTCTATTATTAGTAAAAACAACAGTTTATAAAAACATTTTATAATTGGTCAAGAATAAGAAAAAGCAATATAATTTTTTTTACTATGGCTATAAATTCTTGCCACCCATCATTACTAAATGATAACACGGGCGGGTCGCAATAGGGGGTGGCTTGGAAGGAGTAGAGTCCTCACCCAGTGACGTGACCTCAGGAATGGTTTATATGCCTATTAGAATCATTATTTAACTTAAATTCTCTGACACCCCCACCATTACTCAATTTATATTTAGAAACACGGGGGGTCGCAATAAGGGGCATCTATTCATTATTTTAAAAATTTTATATTGTCTAGTTTATTGCTAAGTAGATGATGATTGGTAGTTGTATGCCAAAGGCCTCAAGTTAGGTTAAAAGGCCCCCCTCCCCCCCCCCCCCCCCCCCTGTATAATACCAAGAAGTTTTTATAGGCATTAATACTTAAGTTGCAAGATATTAGCATCTACCTGCAGGCCTTAGGCATATGCTTTCTCTGGCATCACTAAGCATAAGCAAGCTTAAATAATAGGGTGGGGGTAAAATGACCGCACTAAAAAAAACTGGGTGAAAAGAGGCGTTGTGAGAGTTTTTTGCGAATAGTGGTGGGGGTTAAATCGAGATTTGATCGATTCTCATTATTTTTTTTCGACTACAAGTTCTGATTGAGAAAACGCAAGGTTTCGGGTTCTATTTGATACAAATGCTGTGAATTGAAGGGGTATTTTGGGTTGAAAAGAGGTTATGTTGAGCGGGAGTTATTTTGTCCATGTAATAAAAATATGAATATATATATAAAAAAATGATGAAGAAGCAGTGCAGTTTTCATCTTATTGAAGGTGAGTTATGTAAGAAAAATTGTCATGGGGAGTATGCTTCGAGCACAATCGAGTAATGAAAAGCCATGAAGTTCCGCCACAAGCGGTGTGGGTTGCGGAGAGGACGTTTAACTTTGTAGAGGTTTGCCGATACTGTTCGTGGGGATATTCTTCAAGGTCGAATTACTGGATAGAAATAAACAAGTATGTTGGTAAAACGGGAAAGGGATTTGAAGAATGCGGGAGTTTTTAGTTTTGAAAATAAATAATTATTTTCATTTAAATAAAAAATACTGATTATATATATAATACTTTATACTCAAGCATGGTATTGACTATGAAATGAGAACGGAAGAGAGCGGGCGTCGAGTAAAAATATGGAGTTGAAACAAATTTGGGTGTTTCAACCGTTGTAGATTTGCGAGTAAATTGGAAAGTTACAAACTGCATATATTTGCGGTTCAGTTATGGATATATTTTGCAAAATATTGAAACTGACGAGCTTCGCCCCTATTACAATATGTAAAAAGCTCGGAGTCTTTGTTTTCAAATCTTGTTGCGGCTAGAGGATGGTTAGAAATAAAAGACGAAGAACGGTTACAACTTATTAACATCGAACGACCAGATACAAAATGGACATTTGTTAGCTGGATTGAAGTTCAGGTAAAGGCTATTTTGACTTCTGATCCGCTTTTAGGTGCAGGTAAATTACCTGATTGGTTGCGTCAGAAGAAATGGCTTTACGCTCTGATACGTATGAAGATAATTTATGTGTGTTTCGGTGCATGCTGTGCACTCGGGGCGACCCTGAGCGTTGTACAAAGGAAGCGGAACGTCTTGCTAAGCAGTGTAGACTTCGGAAGGACGACGTTGCAAAATTTAGCCAAAGTTGAAGAAGCGCTCAAGATCGGTAGTCGCGTCTACGAACCTTCAGAAGATGGGACTGTGGCGTTTGATTAGGCGACCCGCCCCATTATGACGCTACTCAAAATTAACAATGGTATAATGACTATCTGGGTTTTATAACGAGCACGCTTTTCTGATAAAAGACATACATAAAGTGGCTAAGCGTTTATGCTTGCGGTGATTGTAACCAGCGATTTACGCGAGCTATGCAACCTCAAACGTCACGCCAGTACGTGTCAACAAGGTAAGACAGAAGTCGAATGCGAAGGTAAAAAGATTGAGAAGCCGCCGTCGGCTTACGAGAAAGCGTTTTACCCAAAGGCCATTCCAGTGTAAAATCAATACAGTGGCTGGAGCACAATCTGCGGCGATAGGTCGTCACATTCATCATGCAAAATGCGGCACGGTGGAGAGCGAAAAATTGCCGAAGCGTGTGTCGACGGGTACGATCCTGAACAAAAAATAGTGTTTCAATTCCACGGGTGCTATTTTCACGGTTGTCCTAAGCCTGAAGCATTGTAAACGAGACAATCAAGCCAGAGTTGTATAAAAACACGTTGGAAAGAGAGTAATGAAGATCAGAAAGGCTAAGTACAAAGTTGGTTATTAGTGGGAATGTAATGTTTTCCGCCAGGAATTTGCCCCTTATTGCCGATCCGACCGCAAATTATTATCCTCATTTTATAGTTTACGATTTCGAGGCAGATCATGATAAAACAAAAGCTCAAGACCAACCGACGATTTAACGTTTGACGACGTGCATGTGCCGATTTCGGTATCAATCAGCGATACTTTTACTAAGGTTACGACACATTGTGTGACCGGAATCCTGAAGTATTGATAAAAGCGTTTTGTAAATGAACTAACGAACGCGCAGAAGCAATAGGAACTTCAATGCGATTGGGTGTGAATGCTGATGATTTAAAGACTTACGAACTATCAGTTGCAACTTATTAACAGGTGGTGTGATCAAGGTCCTGTACTTGGATGTAATTCGGGGAAAATATGATTTGAATTTGATAAAAAAAACTTTGTTTCCGGAGTATCTGACACTGAAAAAAAGATAAAGTCGCGAAGAAGGCAGCCCGAACTATATACGTTAGCTCGGCCAACTTTAAAGTTTCTTGACATAGTGAGTTATATAGGTCCGGGTACGTCGTATGATAAATGGGTACAAGCGTATGATTGTGCGCTAGCTAAATCTTGGTTCCGTACGAATGGTTTGATAGTCCGGATAAATTGAATTATCGGGGTTACCTGACTACATTCACGGGTACTCGAACTTAAAGTGCAGTTATATTCTTACATTGAAGGAGTGGGAATCGTGTAAGCGCCTGTTTCGTGAAAAGCAGATGTCAACTTTTGGTGATTGGTTGCGGTATTATAATAATCTTGACGTAGAGCCATTCGTTGAAGCTGCTACAAAAATGAGGGCTATATACGGTAAGTGGGGCATCGACATGTTCAAAGATGCCGTCAGGTTTGCCTGGGGTGTCGCTAAAATTCTTGTTACGAGGGCCGAATAAAGGCCCGATGTACGCGCCTGAAAAAGAAGCTTACGCTTTACTAAAAACTGGTGTTTAGCGGGGTCCGTCAATAGTGTTTACGCGATATCATGCAGCCTGGAGTGACCAAGATCAGATCGCATCAATACCGAAGACGCCCTATTTTGTCGAAAAATTTTAGGTACGATGCTAATGCGCTTTATTTGAGCACGATGGCGATGGATATGCCGTGCGGTAAAGAAAAAGTGGTAAATACGAAGATGCAACTGCCGCTGCAATAACGTTGTCGGAGCTGATAGAGAAGACAAGTTTTTTGGGTTTGTGGATGTAAGATTTCTGTGCCGAAAGACTTATGGCCTAGGTTGAAGAGATGTGCCCCCTGTTCGTCAGCAAGTCAGTCAATAGTATCTGAGGGCATGAAAAACTATTGTGAAAAAAACAGGCCGTAAACAATTGGACAGTGGTAAAGTTGATTGGAGCACTTAGCGACGACAAGATGTTATTGTATACTCCTGTAATAAAATGGTATCTTGCGCATGGATTACAACTAGAAGCCGTATATTCTTCCATAGAATACAAGCGAGCAAAGCCGTTTGGATGGTTGTTGATCAAGTAACTGAAGCTCGTCGAACAGGTGATACGTGTAAAGATAAAGCCCTGCTTGCTGATGCTTACAAACTATTAGGTAATTCTGCGTATGGAAAATTGCATTGAAGTGCATGGAAAAGCAGACCTGACGTGATTTACACTAAAGACGAGAACTGGTCGACAACTAGTTGCGATCTGCCTGGTTCGAAGATCTGACCGAGATCGGTGACGCGTATGAGATCGAGACGCGAAATACAGCATCAAAAATTGATCGGCCATTTCAATCGGCATTGCCGTGTATCAATTAGCTAAGTTACGAATTTTAGAATTTTACTACGATTTTCTGGATATTTTGTGGATCGAGACATTTCGAACTGATGCAGATGGACACGGACAGTCCTGTATTTTGCATTGAGTGCAGAGTCGTTAGAAGAAGTTATTCTACCGGAATTGAAAGAAGAATTTGAAGCAACAAAAAATAATGGTTAGCGTGGGGATACATACAGTAACAGAAACGCAGGTTTATTTAAGTTAGAATTCAGGTGGCCATCGTGCAATTGCTTTGTGCATGTAAATTTACTTTGTTAGGGGGACAAGAAAAGCAAACATTCGAGCAAAGGCATGTCTGCTCGACACAATAGGCTAACCGTTGACCGATACTACTCGGCATTGGGAGCCGCGATTGATGACGCTGGAAAAAATCTCCATCGACAAAGCTGTAAATATGGGCTTTCGAATGCGAGGACGGTCAAATGTGTACTTACGAGGCAACAAAAATTGGGTTGTCCAGCTTATTTTGATAAGCGCCTAGTGCTGCCAGACGGTATTCACACGGTCCCGTTAGAGTATAGGCAGGTTCTGTATCATCCAGGGATACCAGCAACTCCTCTCTTACGAACGTTCTCTCCACCCCACAAGCCTATAAATCCACTGAGCGTCGGCGTTCTGTAAACGCGCTGTCTAGGTTAAATGTAGTCCATACTCCACACCGGGGTCGAGTGGCTCTACGCTTTGTATCCTGTTCTATTCGCCAGGTTCAAGCAAATATCGCACCAATCCGTCACCCTCTAATTAGGGGCCTTTTTTCTTACGGGCAACTGGCTTGAGCCTTACCCTCAGTTCTGGTTATTGCAAAGTTAGGTGCGGAATTGACTAGACGCGTGGTCGTATTGTTAGCGTCGTGATAATAGCGGGTAAATTTTGACCCATTCCGGTATTTCTATACTCTGAGAGTTTAGCCTGGACTTTCCTCGTTCCTAGCCAAAGCTAAAATCTCTTTGCGTATATGGGGTGTGAACAGTAGTTTCTCGGCCAAAGTACGATTAAATCTCTCGACAATCGCTTGCTTCCTGTGCGAGCCAGGTTCTGGTTGTATTCTTATTATGTCTACATCGTGAGCTTTCATTAAAGTAGAAAACTCCGCCCATGAATTCACGCCCAGCATCTGCCTGCACATGTTGAGGCCAAGTCATTTAGATCTTTTATAAATTTTCTCCATAGCTTTCGCAACTTCATTTGAATATTTGCTTGTCAAGGTTCTGCTTCTTTGTGAGCGACTGGCCACGTCAAACTACAGACAATATATACTTGAATGTTTTCCTACTACTGTATCATGAGGCATAAATGTAATCTAACTGGTGTGTTCGTTTGGCTGTGTAACGTTAAATTTTCGTCTTGAAATATAGCGGGGTTTTGGTAAATAATTTGCCATATAGCTTGCTTTTCTAGCCATGTTTGGCCTCTTGTTTTGTTGACTTTGGTAAATTTACTATTATCAATAGCGGTACGCTTTTCCACAAATTTAAGGTTTATAAATAATTGATTTGAATTGTTCCTCCATATATACTAAGACCTTGGTCGGGAATCATATCTTTGTATAAGAGCATTTTGGTTTCACCAGTGAAACCGATCTTAGCAACCAGTAAACACATCGTTAAAGCAATAAATTGGCTTCATGTATATGGTTCATTAGAGAAAACGAAACTAAACATTTTGGAGTTTGCGGTAAAAGACGTTAGAATTAAAGAAAAACAACTTATAACAATGGAACTACTTTTGTTTACGTATTATGCCGCTTTCTAGTTGACTTTTACTAAGATAGCTATTCTAGTTAAACGAATCTGTTTATTACGTCCAGAGGTAAGTAAATAACTATTTAGAAACATTTTTACAAATCTAATCTCTTGCTTTTAACCAAGAAAGTTAAAAAATTAACTAGCGCCCTCTGTGTAAAGAAGTGAAATTGCATCATCTCTCTGGCGCGATGTTCTAGAATGTTCCTCTAGTTTTCGTATATAAACGGCGAAAAAGGTCTGAGAGGCTGTACAGTTTTACAATGCAGTCCTAAACTTGCAGTCGAGCGACTAAGGCGCGACTGTACAATGCGTACAGTGGGATGCAATTTCAGTGTATGCGAATCATATTTTAGATAAGAACAATCAAAATTTATAACCAATGTATTAAAAATTGTAGCTGACGAGTTAGCAACTCAA
>JAQNDB010008336.1:0-10538 GCA_029204045.2 Tillandsia leiboldiana | reverse complement strand
CCAGCAATCGGTCGTAGGCTTCCAGCTCGGCCAGTTGCAGGTTGGCCAGCTCCATGATGTACAGCGTCTCGTCAAATCCCGCGGCTCATCCACGAGCAGCGCGGCATCCCAGTCAATCACCACCAGGTCGTTGTCGTAGTAGCTCAGGTGGCGCGCCGTGGATTCCTCCGCCTCCTGTTGCGCGAGCCGCTCCGGCTCCTCCTCCTGCGTGAGCAGCGCGGCGATTTGCCGGCGGTGTTGCTGGAACCATGGCTCTGCCTTCACCGGCACGTTTTCCGCATTCACCACGGGCGCGCCAGACAAAACACCGTATAAGCCTCCTCCTCCAATAACTGCGGCTGCGGCCGGACCAGATGCTCGCGCAATTCGCCACCACCTCCGCCGCCAGCCGGTGTACCTCGTCCTGCAGCGAGCCGTTGGTAAATTGCAAATCATGGAACGCCACCAGTTCCTCCACATGGTTCACCGCAAACGGCACCGTACCGTGATGCTGATGGCCCCCACCGGCAGCAGCTTGATGATCCGTTCCACCCGCACCGCCCCCAGCGGCCCGATGCGCTCCATCGGCGGCAAGCGGACCATCTGCGGCTTGTAGAAAAAGAGCTGGCGCGGACTGCGCTTGCTGGCATCCACCACAAACTGCGCCACCGGTTGGCCCATCAATTCCGTAATGGGCTTGCGCGCGGTGTCATAGGCCACATCGAACGCATAAATGTAAACGACCTCCCCCCGATAACGGGCCGTTGAATTCGTTTTCATAACGCACAGTAGCCATAAACAACCAAAACTTCAAGTGCTGGCCCGCCGGGCGCAGCAACTTGCTCACGACCGATGACTCCCGAAGAACAATCCAACATCAGCAATCGGGCAGGGAATCCACGCGCGCCACCGCCGAAAAATTTCCGTGGCCCACAAATTCGTACATTGCTGCGCCCTCTCCGCATCGGCGCAGCCGATGGGGGGCTGGGGAGGGGTGCAAGCCACCGCCAGCGCCGCGACCAGCACTGGAAAACCTTGCGTTTGCCCGCCAGTCAGCTTTCCTGTTGCCCACGTGATTGAAAAGCAACCCAATCCAGCCCCGCGCCGGATCAATTACTGGCCGCTCTGGCTGTTTGATACCGTGCTGGTTTGCGCCGGCGTCCTGTTTTGACTGGCCCTCCAGTATGGCACCTATGAATTTTTCGGCCGGGCCTGCGCCATGGCCTTGCTGCCCGCCATCCCCGTCATCGTCCTCGTGGGCGGCGCCGGCAGCACCATCTTTGCCCTCAGCAAAGTCTGGATTGAGAAACTGCCACCCTCTCGCGCCCCGCAGCGCTGACCCTGCTGATCGCCCCGGCCGTGGTGGTGACCCTGCTGCTGGTGGCGGTGGGCCTCAGCAAATCACCCGGCTCCCGGCTGTCGTTCATTTGCCTGGGCAGCGCGCCCGCCACGACCGGCCACGTCCGCGTGGCCGGATACTCCACCTATTCTGCGCAGCGAATGGCTGGCGGTGTTCCAAGCCAGCGCCAAGGATTTTCAGTCCTTTGTCGCCGGGGTGCCAAGCTGGTGCCCGCAGAACCTTTTGAATTCAAGCAGAGCTCGAACGCTCTGCGCAGGTTGACACCCGGCTCTACCGCAGCTTGCCCGTGGCGACCAACCTTCCCAGTGCGATAAGCGCGTCTTCCAGGAATCCAAGGAACACCAGCGCGGTGGCGCTCTACGTCCAATTCGATCCCGCCACGGAAACCGTCCTGGTCTTCCGCGAATATCACGATTGAGCCGGGCGCTGGGAAACAATCCCGGCCGCCAGGGAACATGGCCACCCCCAGCCACCGGCGCCCATCATAAAACTCCGCCCGCCTGTTTGCATCCAACCGGGCCGGCCCCCCCACCGAGCGCAGGTGCCGCCACACATGATGACCTGAAACCGCGCCGTATCCGCCACCCTGCCGCAACCAGATGTCGGCACCGTGCGCGGCGAATTCGTCAACTCCCACCACCCGACACCCGATCCCGCAAATGTCGCATACCCATTCCGCCGCCGCCGCCGCGATGACTCCCGGCGGATTCGCGGATAAAATTCCTCCCACAGCGTCCGCCGCCAGTCCAACCGCTCACCTGCTTCACCGGTGATGACGGGCGAGAGCACCTGCTCGCGGTACACCGCCTCGTCCAACCGCCAGTGGATCAGTCGGCGATTATAATCAGCCAGCTCGGCATGTTCCAAAAAGGGTCCTTAATTTCTGCCCGTTCCAATCGGTCGGCCCGCCAGCGCCTCAAATCCGCCCGCACCTCCGGTTGCACCAAAACCTGGCGGGCCACCGCCAGCGTCCGGTCACTGACCGCCAGGCACGGGATCCACCGCAGTGCAACGCCGTTCACTGCCAGGGCGCAGACTCCCAGCCAAACCGTCACCCAACACAATCCTCTGTCACCGCACGCGCGGTCCCGCCCCGCCGAGCCAGCGCGACCGCGCCGGGCTTGCCGCCACGACCAAAATCAACCAGCCCCCGGCCCAAGCTCCCGCCGGTATGCAGCAGGCCCAAACGGCCAGTGCCGCTGCCTGCCAGCACGCGATGGAATGATAATTTTCCCACGCCTTGCTGCCGGATAGTTGCGAAAGACATCGCTCGCCATCTCACGAAAGATCATTTCCCGATCCGGCTTCAGACTGTGCGGCAACTCCGGGAAATATTCTAAGTTCCCACGGCGTCCCCCGCGAGCTTTCAACACCGCCGCCAGGTTTTCGACCTCTCAACGGGAAACACCTGTTCCTGGCCGCCGTGCCCAAAGTAGAACCGGGCAATGCAGGGACGTCGGCAGGTTGTTGCTCTGCCCTTGGCGGCAAACCGGGGCCGCTGTATAAAATCATCAACCTGCGGGTGCCACTCCGGATGTTGCCCGGCAAAGGCCAGCATCCGGCTGGCGCCCAGACTCCCTCCCACCCAGGCCAGGGCATTTGTTTTGGCCCAGTCCTGCTGCTGCAAATATCGCAGCAAACCCCTCCAATTGCGGCGCGAAGGCCGCTTCATTTGTCTGATCATACTCCAAACTCACGACCGCCAGCCCCAATTCCGCCATTTGCCGCAGGGCATTCCCATCAGTCAGCAACCGGCCGCTCCACCCATGTGCAATAAACCACCACCGGATATTGGCGGCTGGGGTTGGGCCGCACGACCACACCGCGAAGAGTTGGTTGCCCGGCAACTTTCAATTGCAACCATTGACGGCAAAAAGGATCTTGTTCCCGGCTCCAGAGGAAGGCAACCCAGCAGGAGCAGGAGCAAAAAAACACCCGCCTTGAATCGGTTTGGTTTGCAGGGAGTCATGAGACGACCCGGATGGTTTTCGGCATCGTCGCCAACGCCGCCCAATCCCAGCAGCACCCAGAAAATGGCGGCCGGGGCAATTTGAACAGGCCGCCATCAAACCAAAATCCCCCAAAGCAGCACCGCTCCGCCCGCGCGACAGACAACCCTGGGCCAAATGGCTCCTCCGTCATTTTAGGTCTCCCCGCCAGAAATGACCAAACAACATTCCCCAACTCACCAAGCCCGGCCAGCCGAGCGTCACGCCAGGAACCAGATGATCGTTCATTTCAAACGCCGCACTGTCGTCCACTTTGGGCGGCAAGATAGTAATATTCATACCACTGCCGGGCTCGCCTCACACCCGCCCCCCACCCGCATGCCCGCCCATGATTTGCGCCGCGCCTTCCCAGGCAGCATGCGATTTGCGCCAGGAGAACTCCGCCCCGTTGGCTACTGAAAATGCCCGCCGCACCAAATCTCCGTCGGCCGCCCCCGAAAAAAACCAGCCGCACAGCCCCCCCAATAAAATGAGGTGCCACGACTAGGCAACCCGGATTTTGTCGCCCGCCAACACGCAGCCCGTCGCGTGCCGAATCATTGCTCCCCTCACCCTGTCCTCCGCCCCCGGCACACGGCAAGGTAAAGCAGGCCCAAAACCTGTGGCCAGCCATGCCCCCGCGACTGTAACTTCGCCAGCAAAACTCCCAGCATGCCCAGACCGGCCAGGCCCCACACAATCACGAGCTACACACCCTTCTGAATGATTCTTTTCCGCCCCTCCGACCGCCATGCCCAGGCACAGGGTGACTCCGGCGCCCATCATCAGCCCCCGCAAGGTTGGGATTGTCCAAGGCCCCGACCAGCGGCCATGTTCATGATAGGCAAACGCCGCCCAGCCGGCATTTATGTCCCCAAGCGAAGCCAGAAATAAACAGGCCAGTCAGCACCACACAAAATGGTCCTTGTGCCGTCATTTCCCCCGCCGTTTCCCCGCTCCCTGTGGTCAGATGAAATTCCCTTGGCCAGCACCGCCCGGCGAGCAGGGCCACGAAACCAGCCCGCGGGCTGTCGGTTCACAGCGCAAACGATCCAGCCCATAAAACAGCGTGACCACCAGCAGAACCCGGCCGGATCATGCCGATTGCCCCTTTCCAGCCCAGCGTGCGCACTTGGCCGCACGCCCAAGCAAGGCAGCCAGATAGCCGGTCAATAAAACCGCCAATCCCCAGCGAATTTCCGGGTCATGGAGGGCGGCAACTCAGGTCGTCCGGCAGGCGGGAATGGAAACAAATTGGAAAATTGGGCCGCCGCCCGTTCGGAAAATAACAAGCCCCGCCAAAATCAAAGCCGCAGCCCCGATTCGGGAGGCTGCGGCCAGAAACTTGCATGCCTGCCAAAAAACGATCCGGGTTCACTGCGCCAGTTTTCCCGGCCGGAACCGTTCCGCTTAATTGGCAAATGACAGCGCGCAAACCAATCCTTGAGTTCATCTGCCACCTGCCCTCACAGGCAGCCCGGTCCGAGCGATGCTGGTCTGGCAAGCTGCCGGCCATTGGCCCCAGGCGCTCCGGCGTGCACAATAAACGATGCCTTCGCCATGGTACCCAATGTACAAGGTGTAATATATCGTCGAACAGGAAGCCGTATAGTTGACGGTGTTACAGATGTAATAGTTTGAACTGCCGGACAAGTTCCGCTTTGGTCTGCAGTTGATTTCTTCGCAGGCATTGGGCGTGGCCGGCTTGGCTTTGTCCGCAGGACCGCCACCGCTACTTTGGCCCGCTGGTGCAAGCCAGCACCATGGTCACACTGCTGAACAACGCCAACAGCGTATACACCGGCTGCATTTTTGTTTGGATTTCATTTTATTCCTTTCTCGGATTTGTTTGTTCTGTTGTCTTTCCCACAGCCCCGCGCCAGAAAAAAAGCCAGGGGCAAGGAATCAATATCCAAATCAATCGCCGGATGGTGTCCGCCTGGCTCGGCGGCAAGGACAGATGCGCAACGGCTTCCTCCTCAAGCAACAGCTTGGGCCGGTTTTTTAGCTGATCAGTAACATAAGGATCATCGGCGGCAATCCAGCCCGGGTGGTCACATAATCAACCTTGGCGTAGCCATCACTTATAAACCGCCGGTCCGTCACCAGCACCCGACCCTCGGGCAACCCGGCCGCAGCGGACCCAACTCTGCGCTGGCCACATTGGTTACCACCATTATCGTGTAAGCCTTTAACAGCCCGCCATCTTTGCGCGCGGCCGCCGGTGCGTACTCGGTGTACTCAAACTTCGCGTGGGACAACCACCCCGTCGGCTCTTCCTTCCCGCGCCACACGCCCTGCCCGTTGGTATAGCCTTTGTCGTAAGGCGGATTGCACACGAGATATTTCAATTCTCCGGTCTTTTTGTTTCGCGAGGGAATGGTGCCGTCGCTGCGCAGCGTAATTTCCCGGACACCCGGGAGGCCGGCATTGGTTTGGATTGAATAGGAGCACACGAAATTCGTGTCGTAAAAAAATCGCCAGGTCCACATAGGAGGGCGGCCTTATCCGGCCATGGCCGCCGGCCAAGACCGGCCCGGAGGCAAAAGCAAACCATAGATGCTCCAGAACAAATTCCCGGGGCGGTGGATAGTTCCCCGGGAAAATCTCCGCCAGCGCCACCGGCAGCCCCGCTCTTAACCGCCTCATATTGATTGCCCCACGCCATCCTTGCGCCCCTTCATTCTGATATTGCAACAAGTAGACATTCGTCCCGTCACAGCTCGCGATGCTCCGGGCATTCAATATCTTTGGATTCTTGGCGGCTGCCACATTCTCATAAGCAATGATCCACTTATCCCCGGCCACCGATACTTCAAAAGTGTACCGCGCGAATACGCGGGCGGCCGGTTGTCCGGCCGGACGATATAATCATAGCTCCCGCTAAAAACCATGCCTTTGTCCTCCCCCGCGACAGCGGACATGGCCGCCAGCCAAACCCAAAGCAGGTGCGATCGCAACGTTATTTGTGGGCGCATGAAATTGGGAGCGAAATCGGAATTAATTTATTTCTTTCGGCCTGGTCATCTGGTTTAACCAGCGAAACCCGGTGGCAAACGCCGCCACCAGCCCCAGCACCACAAACAGGCTGACGGCGATCACATTGGCCTGCGGCGGCGACAAATGCAGCCAGTCCGTGGCCCGCCCCAAGGCAGGGACATGGTGCTGGCACCGCCATCGCCCAGAGTCCCGCCCGGTAAATGCCCAAGGTCATCCAGAGCGTCAGCAGGCCCGTAGCGCGCCTGCCAGGTGTCGGGCCGCCCAAGAATGAGACCGGCCACAAATAGTTCCAGATTGCCCGCCAGCACGAGCACGATTTTATTTTTAAGAAAGGCAAGACCGGATCAAACTCATCCAAGTAGCGAACCCCGGAAAATGCGCTGATAATTTTGACCGCCCCCACCACAAAAAGTATGGCCCCGGCCAGCCGCATCAACCATTTGTCTGTTAAAGCAAGCATTTTGTTGACAATACCAGTTCCCCGCCCGTGTGATTGCCGTCAGTTTTTCACACGCCACGCCATCCAGCAAACGCTTATGATTGTGATAAGTGATAAAAATGATGCATAAAATGGCAGCCTTGCCGGACGCAATATGACTTATCAAAAAAGGTGTGGCATAGTCCTGAAAACCCCCTTGGCGCTGAATTTTTGGGGCCGCCGGATCAGACCAAACCCTGAACACAACCGCCTTTTAACTTATGGTTCATAAATTGCAAAACGGGTTCCTGTTTGCGGGCGCGGTAATTTTTTTGTGATGGGAATGATCTTCTGGCAAGCGGCCCGGCAGATTCCAGCGGCGTTCAGTCTCCTGCTGATCCCGACCCGGTTTTGTTCCTGTCCGGCCGCTCTGTGATTTGTCTGGTCGCGGACCTAATGCTGGCGCTGTCAGCCTTTTGCTGATCGCTGCACCGCAGCGCTCAGGAACGCTACCAGCTACTGGCTCACCGCGTGGCTGACCGGCTGCCTTTTGACCTACCAAAGCGTACGTCACCACCACCAGATGCGAACCTGCTGGCCGGAATCAATAATCTGAACCTCCACCATCTGCACGCTCTCTCCACGGGATGTGAAACCGCTATCTGTCCCTCGCATGGACCGGGCTGCTTGGGGCGAGCCTTTGCTTTTGCTCTTAAAAGGAGTGGCTCGCGGCGGCCACGACCTCAGCCGCCACAGCGACGGTAAAAATTTACCCCACCTGGCCCGGCTGCGTTGTGACCATTAAATTCAACTGCTCCAACCCGCGCTTTGCCGCCGCCGCCTGGCGGTGGAGGAAGCCATGGCCGGACAGCCGGTGCAATGCCCGGCTTGTGCCACGCCGCTAACGGTCCCGGCGTCGGCCAATTCTCAAGTTCAAACTGTTCAAACGCCGGTTGCGCCCAACACCTGGTGGTGGATGTTGCCGAAGCGGGACGCTTTGTAAAATGTCCCGCTGCGGAAAAATTTGCAGGATGCCCGGTGCGCCCCAAAGGCCGTCCTTCCCTTTTCAACCGGCGCATTCCTCAGCCAAACCGGACCGCGCCCGCGCGGCCAAAACGGATTCAGCGGATCTTTCTTTGCCTCCCGTCAGACGATTGCTGCTCGGCTGGAGCCTCGGCCTGCCCCTCCGCTGGGCCGCACTTTGGCCTGCAACCCGCCTCCCCGGAAATTGGAGCATCTCGCCACCCGCATCTTTTCCACGACCTGCAAGGCGGGTTGCAACCCAACCGGGACGGCACCGTCATCTTCTACGCCCAGGCCGATGGGCGCAGCCTGAATATCTACCAGCTCAACCCCAAGACCCGGGAGGCGCTCCCAGATCGCCAGCGTGCCCGGCCACCTCCGGCACGCCGCGATTTTTACTGGCTCGGCTGGTCGCCGGACGGACGCCGAATCGCCTACGCCATCATTCAGCCCACCGGCGCGCCGAAGTGGTTGTGTCTCCGCGGATCGCCTCCGGAACTTTTCCCGCCGCACGTTTGACATCAGCCCTTGGGGCAGATTGACAAGGGCGCCTGGATTAATACGAACTCGCTGGTGCTGTTCAGCATATACCGAACAATATGCTGTGCTCAACTTCACACTTGGAATCCATGGGGCAGTCTCGGCGGCCGGGACTGGTTACCGCTGACCGGCTTGGCCGGCGGTAAACTACACTGGATCGCGGCCGACTCCGACCATCCTTTGCTTTTATCAACGTCGGAATTTGGCCACATTAGACTTTCTGACCGGAAAAGCACACGCCTGGCCGAACTCAATAAAGGCAATCTCAGCGGACTAGCTTATGATCCGGCCAGCGCCCAATATATCTTTCCGTTCAAGCGACCAACCGGAAGGATTTTACGTCTACGCCTGCGGCTCGCCGGGACCCAAGCAATCCCACCTCATCGCCTCTCCGACGATCCCGCCACCAATGCCCTATGGCTCCAGCAAGGGACCGGTTTGTAAGCATCAGTGCTGGCGGACTGACCATCCACCCGGCCGATCCCGCCAACAGACCACCTCTTTGCCGGCGGCGATGTAAAAAGCTGCCAGACCTCGCCCGCTGGCGACAAATGTATATGCCGTCGCCGCCGAACGCCACAAACTGACCGGGTTCTGGGTCTATGACCTTGACCGCCGGTTACTGCAAAACCTCAATCCCCGCCGTTGACGATGGCTTCACCTATGTCGAGCCGGTCGAAGCTGCTACCACCAACGAAGAGCGGCGCCCCGGCGAGTTCTATTACGTGCCGCCGCCCCACCCGGTCCCCGGGAGAAAAATACCCCGTTTTGCTGGATCAAAACCTGGCCAACCGTTACGAACAAAGCGTTCAGTTCCTGGCCAATGCCGGCATTCTTTATGTCTCGGCCAGCCATTTTGGCATCACCGACTGGCAGGCCGCGCCGCTGTTTGAAAACACCCTGGCCGTTTATGATGCGCTCCTGAAAAACCCCCTCGTGGATACCAACCGCATCTATATTGCCGGCACCAGCAAAAGCACTCTCGTGGCCTGCGAACTCATCAATTTCCGTCCCGAAAAATGGCGCGGCGCAATTCTATTTTCCCCCGCCTGCTTGCCCGGCTTGCCGCCAGCCGAAAACCCTTTCCCAGCCTCTTTATTTCCGTCGGCGACCAGGATGTCACCGGCTTCAGAAACTTGAGCGAACAGTTGGTGCTCGAACGCTTCCCGGATCTCCGCCCGGTGCGGTTGGATTACGAGCCCGCCCCACATATATTCCCCGCTCCCGAATTAATGCGCGCCTACCTGGCCGCGGCGAAATTTATTTTGACGGATTATTGACCCAACCCTGGCCCCATAAACTCCTCTCCTCCAACCATGAAAACCCCCACCTTTGCCCCCAGTGCAAACCGCCGGGCCTTCACGCTGGTCGAACTGCTGGTGGTGATTGCGATCATCGCCATACTGGCCGGCTTGCTGTTGCCCGTTCTCGGCCCCGCCAAATCACGCGCCCAAGGCGCGGCCTGTATGAACACCTGCGCCAACTGGCCTTGGCTGGTATCACCTACACTTCCGATAATCACGACCAACTGATGCTCAACAGCTCGGGCCGCGCCTGGGTGACCAACGCCCTATTTGACCTGGGGCCCGGAACCCAATCAACACCAATACCAGCGCTCTGCTGGATCCGGGACTTTTCCGCCATGGCTGATTATGTGAAAGCTGCCGCCGTTTACAAATGCCCGGCGACGGTTACCAGAGCCCGGCCAATCCTGGCCCCCGAACCCGTAGTGTCGCCATGAACGGCAGCCTGAATACAAGCCGCAATATTATCAACGCACGGGCCGCACCTATTTCAAAGCCAAAAAAATGACCGATCTCGGCACCCCCGGCCCCGCCAACATCTTTGTGTTTTTGGATGAACACGCCGACAGCATAGATGACGGCTGCTTCATGGTGAATCCAGGCTATCCCCCCGATCAGGCGCGTGGCGGAATTTGCGGCCAGCTATCATCACGGCGCCGGAAGTTTTCTTTCGCGGATGGTCATGGAGAATCCACCGCTGGTTCAGAGCGGGGCGGCCCCCAACAAGACCATTTTCCCGGTCACCATGACCGGAAACTCCCCCGAACAGCCGTGGAACACAAGCGGCCTTGGCTTCACCAGCACGATTATGAATGGCCGTAGATCGCATGCCAGTATCATTAACGCCCGCCGTAAAATGGGCAGGCGCCCGGCCATTCCCGAACGGCACCCAGCGCCCCACCGCCATCCGTTGTTTGGCTCACCGG